>JAJMFI010000174.1:0-23333 GCA_030574595.1 Ruyongia chambardii
CCAATATGTACTGATTGTGAAAGATTAAATAAAAATTGTGTTTGGGCAAATGATAATATGTCATTAGAAACTATTAGAGAATTAAAGAAAAGAGTTGAAAAGGAAGAAGTTGATGCTAAATTGAAAAAAAAATTAGAAAAGGAAAATGTTAAGATTAAATCAAATAAGAGAAAGAGAATAAAATCTTCAAATGATTTAATTGATAATTCTTCATTACTTATTGCTAATAATAATAATAATAATAATAATAATAATAATAATAATAATAATAATAATAATAATAATAATAATAATAATAATAATAATGATACACCTAGTACTTCAACTTCTAGTCCATTAAATCATTCAACAATCTCAAGCTCAACCTCAACTTTAACTTCAACTTCAGCTTCGACCTCAACTTCAAATTCAAATATAAATACACCAAATACTTTCCAGAAACCTCATCTTAAGAATACAATACATAAGAAATTGAAGGTTAATTCAACTTCTTCATCTTCTTCAATTAATTCTAATATAGGTAAAGCTTCCACTCTTTTGAAAATTGAACCTTCTATCTCAACTACAACGTCATTGAAGAATTCAAATATTAATCAATATGGTCATTATAAGAATATCAATAAAAAAAATGATATTGAAAAGATACATAATGATGAATTAAATTCAAATAACGAGAGTATAATCAATAATAATAATATTAATCAAAATTTGAATATTGAAAATGATTACAATAATGATGACAATAATGATGACAATAATGATGACAATAATGACAACAATAATCACCACAATGATCACTATAATAATGACAACAATAATCACCACAATAGTCAACAGGAGCAACAACAACATCTATTCAATGATGATCAACTTCAACATTTCCATAATGATTATGATGTAAGCCCACTAGATTCAGAGAATATATTCAAAAAGGCTCAAACACCTGTTAGTTCAAATCTCATAAATTTTCCAATACCTTCTGCCATGGCTTCATCATCATCAACGTACTATTCCAATTCTAACTATGACTCAAATAGTAATAATAATAATCACAATAACAATCACAATAATAATAATTATAATAATAATCACAGTAATAACCATATCAATAATCACAATCATTTTAATAACAACAATATCAATCATATAAATCATGATCAAAATGCAAGTAATAAATCTTGGAGTGCCGAGTTTGAATTTAATAACTTCTTTGAAAATAATTTTAGAAATAATTTTGATAAACTATATCAAACTGTTAAAATTGAAGATCTTGATGATAATGAACAACCAAAAAATATTGCTAATCAATTCCAAACCAATGTCAATCATAACAACTATAACGAGAGTAATAATGATAATAACAATTCAGAGTTATCAATATATAATACTGGTTCAAACTCAAATTTGAACATAAATAATAGTAGTAGTACTAATTCTATTATAAGTACAAATACTAACCGTCCCAAGCAAAGCTCATTATCTCTGTCACCAATGTCTTTAAATACATTATTAACTGCTCATGATGATAATAATAATGATGTATTAAGTCTTGATATCAACATACCGAGATTACCATTTAACCATACTTTAGATCTTGATCCAATTGGTGTAAAATTATATGATTACTATCAATATAGATTATCAAGAATAATGTCAATTGTTCCTGCAGAATCAAATTATTATATCAAAGTGTTCCTACCAATGGCAGTACAAAATAAGGGTATTTTATATTCTATTTTGGCTTGGTCATCATTTCATATTGGTGGAGAATTTGAAGAGGAAGGTATCAAATATATGGATAAAGCATTAAATCATATTAAAGAAACTCCAATTAGAAATGACTCAGAGGCACTTCAAAGATTAGCTAATCTTTTAATTATGTTGGGTGCTGAAATTTGTAAAGGGGATGTTAAAAAGTGGCCAATCTATCTACGATGGGGTTCAAAATTAATTAGAGATCGTGGTGGTCTTTATAATTTTAATAAGGATAAGGAACAACATTGGTTAATTTCAAGTTTTGCTTATCATGATGTTTTAGCAAGTTCAATTAGTGAAAGGGGTACATATTTTGCCATTAATGATTATAATAATTTCTTATTGAAATTGAATTTTGGTATTGATCCATTACAAGGTATTGTTAAGCCATTATTTAATATTATTGGCGAGATCTCAAGTTTGGCCACTGAGACTAAAAAATTATTAAAGATAAGTTCAAATTCGTTAGGATATGGTATTATGAATGATGACGATGATGATTATATTACTACAAATACAACAAGTGGAGGTATTGGTATTGGAGTTGGAGTTGGAGTTGGATTTGGTACTAATGGTACAAATATTAATACATTTGATAATATACCAGGAACTGATGATTCTCCAACTTCTAATAATGATGATGACAATACAAAATTAACTAGATATGAATCATTATTAAAAATTATGAAGAGATCATCTGAACTGGAAAATACTATCAACACAGTTAAACCTGATCCAAAGGATTTAATTACTTTTAATAATAAAGATTTGGAGTTACAGTTAACTCTATTTGAAGCATTTCAACTAACTGCAAAATTACATTTAAGACAATCAGTTTTAAGATTAAATCCATCTTCGTTAGAGACTCAATTCATTCTTTGTGAATTATTAAAATGTTTGGATATTGTCTTAAAATCATCGGTTGAATCTTCATTGTGTTTCCCATTGTTTATTGCTGGTATGAATTGTACAACCAAAAGAGATAGAAAAATGATGCTTTTAAGATTTAATGATTTGATTCAGAGATATAGTTTTAGAAACGTTGAAAGAGCTAAAATGATTTTGGAACAAGTTTGGTTAATTGATCCAACTGGTACCAGATGTGTTGATTGGTATGAAATTGTAAAAAGATTAGGATGGGATTTAAGTTTTGCTTAATCCTATATTGAGTTGAATTATGTTTAATTGTAGATAGGTAATACCTACTAATAATGGAATTTTAGAAGTTTTATCTCCATGGTTGTGCTCATGTTTATGTTTATGTTTATGTTTATGTTTATGTTTATTTTTATGTTTATTTTTATGTTTATGCTTGTGTTTATGTTTTGAAAGGTCTTATATATATATATATATATATATGGTTGTTTAATGCTCCATTAGTTTTTTACACGTATAATTCGAATCCCGGGTACAATTGTGATAATTTTGAATAACAAGGAAGAAATATTACTTTACGCACTACAAGTATATGTTATAGATATGTATGCTTAAATTCAAGTGATATATTTTATTTGTGTGTGTATGTCCTTATCCATGTTCATGCTAGATTTCCATCACTGTTGTTGTTGTGGCTGCTGTTGTTTCCATATTAGTCTTCTTTCATTGAACTTTCTCATAACCCAAGACATACCTTGAGTAGTATTACTCAAATTTTTTTCAAATCTTCTATGACTCCAATCTTCAATTCTATTTTTAATGCCAAAACCTCTAAACCCAGAAGAAAATTTAACTTGATATTTAACATTAGTCTTTTGAGTCTCTTGATCAAATTGATATGTAGTATATTCCTCTACTTTTATGATTTTAGTATGATCCATATTTCTGGTATATGATTCCATAGTTTGAGTCTTTGGATCAATTATTGTTTTTTCTACAATCCATGAATGTGATATTTTACCCAAGAATGGTTTAACCCATTGTGGTAATTTTCCAGTCTTTTTAATCAGTCTAGTTGTATGTAGTTTGCCATCTTTAGTCAAAGTTCTATCCAGTACATCAACTGACTGAACATGTGAGGCATATGGATTTGGATATTTATTAAAATAGGCAACTGTAACTGTTTCAAAGTTGAAATCATATTGATGAAGTTTCTTATACCAAAGAACCATTTTTTACTTTATTTTATCCTATATTATTTTATTTTATGTGATTGTATTATTCTATGTTATAGTATGTTGCACTAGGTTATGTGAAGTATAAATTGAAGTTTGTAGTTTATGAAGTATGTTAGAATGAAGGTTCAGATAGTAGGATTATCCCAATAAATAAATAAAATTTTAATAAATAGTGATGAATGATGAGTATTAAAGAATAAAGGATTGAAAGAAATATGAGAAATGGGGGATGATATTAATTTTATGATTATTATGTAAGTAAAGTGCAACTTATTAGTAATGTTGAGTATATTAAATGTATTTAAAAAGGTAATGGTTTGCGTTACCTGCTGAAAAGAAATATAGAGTCAGTGAGTATTATTTGTACTTTTCAATTGTTTTTAAAAGCTATATGATATTGGATTTATTTTCCACTTAAACTTAAATTTATATTAATAATATCAATGTGATTATATATAGATAAAGTAGATCAATCAATCAATCATTGCTTTGTATAAGTCACACTTTCGTTGCCCATCTTGTAATAAATGAAAAACTTCAAAAATTATTCGGCCGGCACCCGGACATCTTCTTATTTCCGAGAACCGTGCGCCGATACTGCGATTAGGACTTAAAGGTGAAAAGAGCAAAGTACAATTATTGGTATTAATGGTCCGAGGATTATTGGATTTGGTAGACGAACTATAAAATTTTAAGTAATAACTATCTTTATCTGTAAAAGTTCTATTAAATTTTACTTAAATAATGGATGATTTCTATAAATTGGTTCCTAAAATAGGTATATATCTTCATTATTGGTTGAAGATTGATAATGGATCTAATGATAGTTTTAACTTTCTTTCAAAGTCCATAACTGTATCTGCCTCAAATTCCTTATAAAATTCTTCATGTTTATGGTTGACTTTTGAAATATCAGCAGATTCAATCAAAGGTGTTAACTTTAAAATGATTTCAGTGATAATACCTAGGTTATAGTTACCACTTTCAATTAATTGATTAAGCTTTAAATGACTGTGATCTGTTCTTAAGATACTACCATCAGCGAGGACAACTGTGTAACCAATAATTGATGATGAATCAACCTTACTGTATAATGAGCCTAAATTATTCTTTTCATCCTTCTTGATAAATTCATTAAACTGATCTATAGATGACTTTGATTGCATAACACCTTCGCTACCAACAACAGCTAATACATTGTTTAAGCTTGATAAATCTAAAACAACACTTCCATTAGTACCATTTGCAGATTTAGCAGCTTCAACATTGAAATAAACTGGAAATTTCTCCTCATGACACACTCTTAATAATCTCGAAATATCCTCTGTAGAATCTGGTTTACAAATGACTAAGTTATTAGTAGCATCATGTATATGTTTTGAATTTGAACCAAGTGTTCTTTCTACTTCAACACGACTCATTGGATTCATTGAATTATATGAATGTTTATCATATTTTGAAGAGGCAGTAGATGATAGAGGGTATAAGTTTTCTGGTGGATTGGAATAAAGTGAGCTTTGACCATATACATAACCACCAATAGCACCAACTGAAAGAGACCCTATACCAATATATACGGCTGTAATTGATCTGTTACTAGTACCTACTTTGGTTGAATTGAATCTAGCTCTAGATACATTTTGCTTAAATATGTAAGATGTTGGAAATTTATTGAATGATTTGAACATTGTTGATAAAGTGGAGACACAACAATGTGTAGATGTTATTAATTGATTATAGTGAAGATGATGATTGATGATGGTGAAGCTAGCTCCAAGGGTTTTGGAATTTCATCGTAGTTATATATCTGGGTAAAAAGGCATGGTTTTATATATTAAAGATCACACAATAAGAATTCCGACCAGCCTGACATTTTGATTGGCGAACAAGGAAACTTAAAAGGCTCATTCATACATAGATCACAATTTATAACATCAGATGATAAAGATGTACTTCTATTGATTTATTCAGTCTTTGTCAAATCAATCGGATCAAATTTAATTTACACAGTATTTAAACTAACTATTTAATGATAATTACTATTGAACTTTATCATTTTACCCCTGAAAATCTGTCAAAATGAATTGAGGAACTTATAACTAAATTTTAAAAACTAAACAACTTTTGAGATATTCATGTCTAATCAGTTTACAAATTGAATAATTGATACCATACTATTATAATTATAATAATGCAATTAAGCTCTTCAAAAGATTCTATCTCTATACTGTTCAAAATAGTTACCTTACTGTACATTGTTTACAGATCATACTCACACAAATCATTAACACCTTTGGGCATACTAGTGGCATTTGTAACGGGGTTCATACATTGTTTGCCACCATCAAACATTTATCTTTTATTAATTGTAACTTTCTTTTTAACTTCAACAAAGGTAACAAAGTACAAACTATCAACCAAAGAAAAATTGACAAAATCCATCAATGACAGTGCTTTAAACCAAACAGTAAGCTCATTATCACAAAGATCTCATGTTCAAGTTCTATGTAACTCACTTCCAGCAACAATTTTAATCCTATTTATGATTATTACAAACCCATTGGATCAAAATACTGAAGATATAATAAAGGCTGGTATATTGTCACATTATTGCGCTGTAAATTCTGATACTTGGTCATCAGAGTTAGGTATCTTATCTAAAAGAAATCCGTTCATGATTACAACTTTGAAGCCTGTTCCACCTGGAACAAATGGCGGTGTTTCTAAGTTTGGATTATTGTCTGGTCTGATGGGCTCATCTGTTATTGCTCTCATAGCTGTTTTTGCTTTTGATAAAAATAGAACGGGAAAGCTCATATTTTTTACTATCATGGGGTTTCTAGGCTCTTTAATTGATTCTTTAATAGGCGCGTGTTTACAATATTCCATTGTTAATAACGATGGAATAATCTTAGAAGGTATAGGTGGATCGAAACTTGATGTTGATGTTGTTCAAAACACTGGTGAGAAACTTAAAATAGTTTATGGCCATGACGTGTTAAGTAATAATTCTGTTAATTTATTGATGTCGACCATTGTGGCAGCATTGACAATGACGATGTATTCTTTCTTCTTTTGATGTTTTAACTAATTTAGCCACTAGCCATTGCTATCTTGGGATTTTTTATGGGGGGCTTTTGTATAGCAGCATTTATTTAGCAAATTTTTATCGTATTTATACATGGAGTTTTTCATTTGGGTCAGGTGTCACGTTAATAAATTCTATATTAAATGTAAATGAAATAATACTAATTAGAAATCTATTCAAGTGTTACGTTGATAAATTCTATATTGAAAGTAAATAATAAGCTAATACAAAATTCTACTAAATATCTTCATCTTCTTCCTCTGATCTAGTACTTTCTTCATTTGACTCAAATTCAGAGTCATCTAACTCAGAATTAGTTTCATCGCTATCTTCATCATCACTATCATTGTCCTCATTTGCATCATCTTCACTATCATCATCATCTTCATCTTCACTATCATCATCATCTTCATCTTCTTCTCCATCATCAGATGATGATTGAGTCTGTGGTACCTCTTCAACCCTTACAGCATAGCCTAATTTGTCGAAGAAAATTTCCATTTCCTTAGATTTTGATGGATGACAACAAATAAAGACTGATGCAGTATCACTTTCGAACAAAGCAGTATAATATTTCTTTAATGCATCTAAAACGTTTTTCTTAGTTACTCTGGAAATAGCTTTAATGAACTTATTGTTAAACTTTGGACCTGTTTTTTTCAAAACATCATTAAGATATTTGTTACTAGCAGCACTGTAATAATTAGATTCACCTGATGCTAAAGAGTTAACTAAGCTACTTACTGCACCTTCTAATAAATCATCATCTAATTCTGTAATGCCATACGCCAAATCACCAACAATATTTTTAGCAACTTCAAAACCTTTAATGGCATCAGCACCTCTATAGATATCGAAAGATAATCTACCCGATTCAACATTTTTAGTAATATTAGCACCATATGCCAATCCAGTGCCTCGAATGCCTCTCCAAAACGGACCTTCGACAGCTTGAAGATATGAAGCTGCTAGTGAAATAGCTGCTGAATCTTCAGTTTCATAGAGTGCTGGTATTTTAGAGGATGCCATCAAAAATGTAGATTCTGATGCTGGTGCTGTTATAATGAAAGCTGTTTTGTTCAAAGTATTACCCATGTCACTTAAAACTTCAAAAGATCTTGGTATTTTAGTTAATTTACCGCTTGGGTCTTGGCCTTGATAAAATGATTCCCATGATTTAATTGGATCTGAGACACCTGAGATATCACCACTGATGATAATTCTGAAATTCTTTAGTTTGAATAGTTGAGTTCGTATTTTTTCTAAGTCAGACTTAACCTTATCAAACCCACCATTTTCAATGGATTTTAAAAGATTGCGATAGAACGTTTCTGTTGAAATTGAATCTTTAGCAGCTTTGATAGATCTCTTAGTAAAACACTTGGTTGATAATAATGAGGATAATAATGACATACCATCTCTTTTGGTAGATGGTAGGGAATTTAAAATCCTATCAATACACACTTTGATTCTTGATTCTTCAAATTGGGTATTCCAGAAAAGTAGTTTGAACCATTCGATAGCCTTTATATAATTATTTTTCTTGACTTGTAGTTTCGCATGAATCAGTTCGGTAAATTGATTGCTGAAACCAGTATAGAATGAAGAATTAACTGTATCATTTTGTAATTCTTTAACGACAGTTTCATATGGGGTTTTAATACCATCAATTTCCAATGGGAAAGAGAATATATCAGAAAACAAGTCGAAATAAGGTAATAAATCTTGATCAATTTCTAAAGATGACATCAAAATTTCGATTGAAATGAATTCTGATTTGAATTGATCAATATTGACATAGAGAGGAAAATCATTTGGTGTGTTTTCAAGAAGGTTTGATACAAATTCATTTGATAAATCATTTTTGATATCTTGGTTTAAACCAACACCTATTGTTAGAGTATCAATAAATTCAATTTTAGAAGGATCAGGCTTGGAGAAAGAATTTAAAATCTCTTTTGGAATTGGTTCATCATTCTTCTTTTGAGCTTGTTCCAATTTCTTCTTTAGCTCTTTAAGACCAGATTCACCTAATAATTCTTTTCTATCCTTAATTAACTTTTTGTTTTCAGCCTTTGATTCTTTATATAATTTTTTGGATGGCTTGGCAATCACAATAGCAGCTGGATTCTGAATTAAATAAGTTTGAAATAATTCAACCCATCTTTCGACTGACCACCTCGAGATTGCTTCATAATCGTGTAAAGTTTTCAAATTTTGCAGACCTTTGCCTTCTAAATCAGAGTATAGAAAGTCAGTAATGACATAATTAGTTAGAATGTCAGTTGATTTTTCAACATCGAACATTAATTTCAATTTTGAATTTTCGATTACTTGTATCATTCTACTTAAATTAAAATTTTCAATTGTAGCATTTTCCTTTAATAGTTCAACAACTTTAAGTTTGGCTTCCTCTAATTTAGATGTTGGAACATCATTTAACTTTAAATATGGAATAATATGAATGTAGTCATCAGTACCAGACTCAATGTCACTGGCGAAAGGATCATCAATTTCGACCAACGAAGAGTTTAGCAGGGCAATTGGTGAGTCTGATAAGTACTCCAATAGTAAAGTTATAGCAAGATCTTCTTCTGTATTAACGTATTTTGGACCAATCCAACTAAAGGATACTTCTCCATAAGATTCATCTTTATCGGGAAATTCAATATTGACCAACTTTTCTTCCTTTAAAGGTACAATTGGATATTTTGAGTCAATAAAGGGTCTATAAATTTTTTCATTTGGATCTAGGGGCGATAATTCTTCATCAAAGGTTTCCATAATTTGTAAGAATTCATCTTCATCAATGGTACCACTAACAATTACACATAAGTTACTTGGCTTATATGATGATTTATGAAATTTCCTAATGGTTTCATTCGAAAGCTTTCTCAGGTTTTCCATTAAACCACCAGTTTCAGATGAATAACCTGATTTGGGATCGTAAAGAGCTCTTTGAGAGCCTAAAGTGCTTAAAAACCATGGTTGATTTTGTATACCTTGCATTTCTGAAAATACGACACCCTTTTCTTTACCTTCACCATCTACATGATAAACTTCTGTATAGCAAGCTTCATCTGTTAGTGTTGGATTCAAAATATGATCTAAATAAATTGGTAGTAGTAATTTAAAACCATCCCAACCAGCACTACTTAAAGTATAAACAGTTTGATCAGTAGCAGTCCACGCATTTGTAGTAGAATAAACCTTATTCCCCAAGGTATCCAGAAGACCTTTAAAAGGATACTTTTCTGAACCCATGAACACTAAATGTTCCAAGGTATGTGGAGTACCATCATCGCTTTCAACTTCAGTGGCAACGCTGAAGTAACCACTAACAATTGGTGTTTCTTTAGCCACTACAACAGCTTGAAGACCAGTTCTTTGAGAAATCCACTTTTGGATTGAGCATGGAGCATAATCCACATCATACTTTGTAAGTAGCTTGAAACTTCTCATCTAAAATCAAAGTACTAGAATGATTTACACAAAATTTCGTGTGATTATTCAATGGTTTGATACTTGTACTAGTCATACTTAGTACTTGGTTAAACTTTACTTTTTTTATAAAAAGCTTTCATTTCCTTTTTTGTTATTACCTAATCAGGACTGAAATTAAAAGCAAAAGGATTACTAAACCTTTACTAAAAGACCCAACAACAGTAGTAAATATTGTAACACCAATAAATGAAACGCCAGGAATGGGTGCTATATGTATATGATCTTTATTCTCCGGTTTACTTTTACAATAAAACGAATCATCTTCACAAAAAATTTACAATATAACCAACCGTACGCAAAATATTCCATTTTATCAATTCACCTGTGAAATTAATTACAAAAAAATGAATGGCACAGAAAGAAACTCTACTTGCTAATTAAGTCACCGAGTGAAAAGAATATTGTTGATCTTAGTTGGTATAATTATTATTAAAGAGCACTATGATCTCACTAAATTCTTTGATTTGCTCATGGATCCTATTATTTCTTGCAGCTACTTCATTAGCTTCTCCTGCACCTATCATTGAAAGTTCAGAAGACCCTAAGATAACGCATTATGTCCACTTTGAGCTTGCTCATGGTGATAATCAATTGGGAGAAGTTAAAATAGGTCTATTTGGTGACGTTGTTCCTAAGACTGCTGCAAATTTCTATGAAATTGCAAATAGAAGAGATGGTAAAGGTTATACAAATTCAACATTTCATAGAGTTCTTGATAAATTTATGATTCAAGGAGGTGCTAATATTGAATCAATTTATGGTGGTATTTTTGCTGATGAAAACTTTGAAATATTACATAGCAAGCCAGGTAGACTATCCATGGCCAACTATGCTCCTGACACTAACAATGCTCAATTTTTCATTACTACTATACCAACTGCATGGTTAGACGGTAAACATGTTGCATTTGGCCAAGTTGTTGAAGGTTTAGAAATTATTGATGGTGTCGCTCAAAAGGTCGAAACGGATGATGAAGATAAACCAGTTGTCCCACTTATAATCACCCAGGCATATGGTGTTACAGCTGAAGACGAATCTGCCAATCCAATTTTCATTCTATATGGTATGATTTTCTTAGTTTCGGTGTACGTTATTGTTAAATTAATTCGTCGCTCAAGAGAACCAAAATATGCTTCTATGAAAGACTCTGAAGATTAAAATTGTACGGTTTCTTAATAATTGATACAATTTTTTTCTTTCATCAGTTAGTATCTTTACTTATTCATTTTATTTCCCTACCATTCATTATCTAATAATGATAAACTGTTCTATTTAGTTACTTTAGTTTATTCATATATGCTTTACATTTGTTATTTTTATTGAATATAATTTATAAATTACTCAGACTGATATATTATATTAAGTATAAGTGGTTATTATTATAGGCAATCATTCTAGTGAGCATTGGGAATGCCGGTTGAAGCCCTGAAATCAATCAATGCTTCTTCCTTGTTGAGATTATTTCCAATTAAAACTAATTTGGATTTTGTAAGCTCTGTTCTATAGCCTGCAATGATTTCATAAGTATCTCGTACACCTTGCAAGATGTGAATTTTGGGCGAAGAATATTCATCATTATGCTCTATGAATACACCCTTAGATCTGTGAATCTCAACATCTTTATTATTAATTTTTGATTCCCATAATATCTTTTGAATAAACGATTCCACTTTATCTAATTGATCCTTAGAATCCTCTCCTAGTTCAAAATCTATAGAGATTGTGGATATTCTTGAATCATGGAAGCTACCATGATTATGCGTAGTATCCTCACATGCGACTGATCCTTCATGTTTGTGTTCCTGTTTATGATCGTTATTTGTAGAACCTAATTTTATGTTCGCCTCAAATGCATGTAGCTGTAAAATCTTTTTAATGTCAATATTACCATAACTCGTTTCATATATATCAGCTGCTGAATTAATATGCTTTATCATCTTTAATATTTTATTTTTATATTCAGGTCCCATCTTTTCAATTTTATCAACCTTGTTTAACAAAATCACATCTGCTAAAGCGATTTGCAAATGAGCAGTTGAAATACCTTCCTCTCTTAGTACATATCCATTCTCCTTATGCCATTCACCACCGACATCCTTCAAACAAGTTTCAATGTGTTCAGAATCAAGAACAGCGACCACACCATCTATATAAACATTACTATTCAGACCATCGTCTAACCAAAACATTCTAGCAATTGGTGCTGGGTCAGCAATTCCTGATGTTTCCAATAAAATATAATCTATTTTATCTCCACTTCTTTCAATTAAGCTTTCAATGGCATTCACACCAACGTCTTTAACTGAACAACACAAACATCCGTTACCTAAATCTAGCCAATCTTCATAAGAATTTTCACCATTGGAAACAGTCAAAGTTCTTTCAATCTCTGTAGAATCACCAAACTCATTTAAAATGACAGCAATCTTTAGCCCACCTCTTCTTGCTATACTATCCAGCAAAGTAGTCTTACCTGATCCTAAATACCCTGTAATGATCGTTATTGGAATTTTTTTCTTTGGTTTTCCATTGATCAAAGATGTTTCAATAGTTTTATTAATATTAGCAATCTTTTCTTCTTTAATCTTGGATGTTACGAGTGATGAGTCTCTGTTGGTCTCTGATAATTTATCCAATTTTTCTTGTAGATCTATCTCATCACCTGTGATTAGATCAGGGATTTCTTCAAATTCAATATTTGTCATCTTTACACAGAATTTTGAAGTACTATTAGTAGTACTATTTATGAAGAGCAGCTATTACTATCGTTTTATTTTCAAAATAAAAAAAATATAACACTACACTACTTCTGGGACAACTCTGTTAAACATTGGTAAAAAATTTCTAGTAATAATATTGCTATCGATATTACCGATGCTAGCATTTCTTTGGGATTCTGCACTAGTGCTGGCAATCTCTCTTTATCTTTCAATAGCTCCATACACGAAAGTGGAGGAAAGTTTTAACATCCAAGCCATCCATGACATTTTGAATTATGGGTTTGATTTGTCCAAATATGATCACAATCTATTCCCAGGTGTGGTACCACGTACATTTGTGGGATCTTTATTAATTGCTATAATCTCTAAACCATTTGAATTATTCATATCAGACAATCAACCAAGTCAATTAGAGATGCAAATCATGATCCGTGGTGTAATTGGTCTAATGAATACTTATGGTTTAGTAAAACTACGAAATTCATTATCTGTCAAAACATATAATAGGTCATTTACATTCTGGTTTACTCTATTCACAATTACTCAATTTCATATCATATATTATTCATCAAGAACATTACCAAACTTTATGGTCCTACCTGCTGTAAACTATGTTTTCAGTATGATAATAAGAGATGAAAACTATATAGGTGCCATTTCATTATTATCTTTAATCACTGTTATCTTTAGAATTGAGTTGCTTTTGTTAACATTGTCAGTTGGATTCATTGCGTTGATCTTTGGCAAAGTGACGATTCCTCAACTTATATCATCTGCCATCATTGGTGGATTTCTTGGTTGTTCATTAAGTTTATGGATTGACAGCTATTTTTGGCAAAGGTGGACCATACCAGAATTGGAAAGTTTTATATTTAACGTAATCGAGGGCCAGAGTGCTAATTGGGGAACAGAACCATTCCATGCATATTTTTCAAACTATTTATTAAAGATCTTTCAACCTCCAATAATTTTGGCTTTACAACTCGTCCCTACGAGGAATTTAAACGTAAAGATCATCAAATATGCTTCAATATTATACATCATATTAATATCGTTTCAACAACATAAAGAATTGAGATTCATTGCCTATATCATTCCAATATTTACATTGACAGCTGCTGATGCAGCTTCTGAAATCAACTTTAAGGCTAAAAGGTCATTTATGTATAAGCTCATGATTATCACAATTTTTATTTCTGCATTATTATCTGCAATATTATCTATTGGTAAAGTATTTATATCATCAATGAACTATCCGGGCGGTGAAGCCTTGAAATCGTTCAACGATCTAGTGTTGAGAAAGAATGAAAAAAGAATCACTGTTCATATGGATGTTGCTTCATGTATGTCTGGCATTACAAAGTTTGGAGAGTTAAATTCCAAATATTTAGTTAGTTACGATAAAACAGAGGACGAGTCAAGCCTGAAATCTAAATGGTATACATTCGATTATCTTATTACTGAACTAGGGAAGTCTAAATTGAGATATATCAAGGGGACTAGATGGGCTAAAGTGGGAACTGCAAGATCATATAGTGGGATAAATTATCAAGAAGTTTTGAAATTCAAGAACATCAAAACATGGAGAAATCTGATAGAAGAATGTCGAAAAGACAAATCGCCCATTCCAGCCATCAAACAGTTCAAGGAATTCATTGATAAGAAACCTTCGATCTACATATATAAGAAAATGATAGAAGGTTCAGGACCTTAATGCATGATTTGTCAACATCATACTAATGTTATGTTATATGATTTAATTAGTTAGGCGTATATATTGTTTACTTTCCATGATTAACAAAATGCATCATATACACACTTTTAATATATTTACATTCAATATCATAATATTAGTTATTCTCGTTTCCAATTTATTATGTTTCATTGATTATTGATTATTTGAATTTATTTTGTTTCAAATACTTGCTTGAAGACATATTTAAATTGATCAACAAAGTCACCTTTAATCGATAATTTTTTAGATATTGGATATACTTTAACATCTTTACTCTTGAAGAATGGAAATGCCTTCAGCAGATCACTTTTAAATAAACCAATATCACCTTTGATTTTTGTTATATCTGTAAATACACGTTTTGGATGCTTTAATTCAGAATATATAGGGTATGATTGATATCTTGACTTTTCCAAGTAGTAACCTTTTGTAACAAGGCCAGCAGTATCAAGTGTCTTTATTTGTTGTAATTTAATTTGATCCAAGCTTGGAAAATGTTCATTTTTAGGGTTCTTCTTTGACTCTAATTGGATACAGGAAGCTGGGGTGAAGTTTAACGTTGGCTCAACGGTTTTAACTGGTTTATTTGTACTGGATTCAATAAATGCTTTTCTTGAATTGACGAAGTTTTTAATATTTTGTCTTGTGACTGTTATTACTTCTTCAGTTGCTGATTTAAACATTATAAATAAAAAAATAAAACTTATATCTTCAGATTCAAAAGATTTGAAAGGTCTGAAACTTTGAAGATTTAAATATAATCAATTATAGTCAATTGATGATTTTTTTTATTCAACAAAAAAATTTAAACAAAATTAGGTCGGTTTTCAACATTACCCAATAAGTTCCGGTCAATTCATACTATGCTAACATTACTTACTAATATCTGGTTGTTCTTCTTCTTCTTATTATTACTACCACTAGTACTAGTACTAGTACTATTGATAGTATTTAATTTAAAATAATAGGCTCATGAATTATAACTTTGGGTTTATAAGTGTTCAAGAACACAGTCCAAAAATAATTAGTTTTAAGCTAATAAACAATGAACAATTAATAACGAATAATTTATGTATCATGTATATAATATTTATACATAAACTATATTGATCAATGAGTCCATAAACGAACCTGTTTATCCTTACCACTACTTGCAACTCTCTTACCATCAACTGACCAGTCAACAGAATAAACTTCATCTTTATGACCTGGTAAATCAACGGATAACTTTTTAGTTCTAATATCCCAAACTTTTAAAGTTGTATCTTTAGAACAACTAACTAGTAGTCTACAATCTGAAGACCAAGCTGTTTGATAAACTGCAGCAACATGACCTCTAAAAGTGGTTATAAATGTACCAGTTCTACCATCCCATAACTTAATTGAGTTGTCAAATGATGCAGAAACAATACTTCTACCATCTGGAGAGAATTGAACATGATTAACTAATTTTTGATGACCAGTTAAACGAGCAATAGGTTTATTTTGTTTTAGTGGTTCCCAAAGATACATCGTAAAATCATCACTTGCAGTAACTATTCTCTCCTGAATAACACCATTAATTTTCGCTACTTTTTCATAATTAGCCTTTGCCTTCTTAATAGCTTCTTCTTGGTTAATTGGCTTAATACCAGTATGATCGAATGGACCCATTCTTAGAGCATAATCAGTGGATAATGAAAGATGATTAACCCAATGCCCATGTGATTTCAAAGTATTAATTAATCTACCATCATTAGCATTCCAAGCTTTTATTGTTTTATCATGAGATGCTGAATATATTATACCACTACCACTCCATTTAACACAACTAACAGATGCACTATGACCACTCATTGTCATTAGACAAATTCTTCTTGTAGTATCCCAAATTTTTAAAGTTCCATCCTTGGATGCAGAAACTAATCTTGGAGAATCACCTATCTTAACAAGGTGTATTGGTTCCCAAGCTAATGAGGTAATCCACTTAGTATGACCCTTTAATGAATCACCAAGTGCTTGACCATTTGCCGACCATAATCTAATAGTAGTATCCATTGAACCAGTAGCTAGCATTTCACCATTCGGACACCAATTTAAACAAAGAACCCAATTACTATGACCCTTTAATATATATTTTGGAGTTTGAGTATCACAGTCCCAAATTCTAGCAGTAGAATCACCAGCACCAGTTGCCATTATTGAACTTGTATGTGGAGCAAATTGAGTGCAAAGAATTGTAGATCCATGTCCAGATATAGCAGCAGAAGATCTTGTAATAGGTCTTACTTTGAAAACTGCTCTTGGTGTATATACTAAGGTCATGAAATCTTCTGTTGTCTTAAAACCAGGTTTTAAAACAGAATCATATAAATTATCTTTAATATCAATTAATTGGTCTTTAATCTTTGAATCAGCACTGTCATTTAAAAGACTGAAACTATACGGTACCGTTTCTTCATTATTATTTTCAGCACCATTAATAAGTTGATTCAATAAATCTTCTAGTTGTTTTTCACTAGTATCACCAGGAACTCTAATAGAACCACCTAAGTATTCACCAGTATCAGAAGCTTGAAATTTAATAAGGACATTAGGTAGATCCTTTGGAATTAAGTCAACCTCTCTAGGTTTCTGCGCTTCTTTTTTTTGTTTCTTTGAAGGAGGAGGAATAACTGTAGCCATTGTATTGTTATGTGTATATATATATATATATATAGAGGAAGAGTTAATAACAAAAGTATTACTGCTGATACTAACAAATAATGTTTATATGGTACTTATAATAACAAATAAAAATTTTCAGCTCATCTCATTCTGCCATGAGCAGGGCACATAACAACTGATATGTGCTAGATTAAAAAAAAAAAGAAAATCAAGCATACAAGCAATATATTTACGTGTCAATAGTACAATAACAACAGTAATAATAATGAGCAGATTGAAGCAAATAAAGATCGAACCATTCACAAACTGATTAAATCGATTATTAATAAATTTAGAATACACCGCACAAACTTTAAATTCTGAATATTTCTCTATTTATACTGACTGATACACTTATAATAATGATTCCTTCATTCGTACGAGTCACCTATTCACAATAGCTCTCACATTGAGAATATCATAGATACACGCTTGAGGAGGGTTACCCATTAATTATGCTCATACTGGCGCAGATCAAGTTAATAATCACTTTTCAGCCAATTAGACAGAAACAAATTTGCATTTTTTTTTTTTTTTTTTTTTGGTTAGAAAAAAATTGAGATTTAGCAGTTAGCATATTAGAGAAGTCTACTGAATTATAATCCAACTATACTATCAATATTCATACTACAATGGCCTTTTTTACTGATATTGTTGAATGCTTCATCCCAACTTTAGCCTTCGCTGAGTCAGAAGTACGTATCCTGTCACTTTGCCTGCGTATATGCATTTTTAGTGCTAATTTTCAAGTCCAATGTTATTTGCAAATATCATGAATGTTTCCGAGATTACTAACAAAAGGTATGCTCACTACCTCTATAGGAACCTGTTGTCGAGGAAACTCCTGCTCCAGTCGAAAAGATTGCTGAAGAAGCACCAGCTGCTGCTGAAGAAACACCAGTTCCAGCTGAAGATGCTGCCAAGGAAGAAGCACCAGTTCCAGCTGAAGATGCTGTCAAGGAAGAAGCACCAGTTCCAGCTGAAGATGTTACCAAGGAAGAAACACCAGCTGCTACTGAAGAACCAGAAGCTCCAGCTGCTGAAGAGGAACCAACTGCTGAAGAAGAACCAGCTGAAGAAGCTGCTGAAGGTGGAGATGAAGAAGAAGAAGAAGAGGATGAGGATGATGATGACGATGAAGACGAGGAAGGTGGTGGTGATCAATTAGATAAATTAAAGGCTGAATGCTCTCAAACAGATGATGTAAAGCCATTTGTCCATCATTATGCTGAATGTATCGAAAGAGTAACCAAGGAAATGGAAGAAGAAGATTACCATCTAAAGCATTACAAAGAAGATTGTGTCGAAGAATTCCTACATTTACAACATCATTTAAATGATTGTGTTGCCCCAAGAATAATGTATAAGCTAAAATAATTGGATACATTTGCAATTATTTCCTACAATCTCATGACCACTGAATTATGTTTCTTTAAATTATCATACAAAAATCCATTTGATAAAATTTATTATCCCATCACTATGTTATTACTTATTATTATTACTTATTTTATCTTATTTTACTAAGATTGTTCTTATATCATTATCATTGATAATATTACTATTATCATTGATATTATTATTATTATAATTACTATTACTATTATTATTACTATTATTAGAATTATTATTATTATCGTTATTATTATTATTATTATTATTATTATTATTATTATTATTATTATTATTATTATTATTATTATTATTATTATTATCTTTATTACTCTTTCTTATTTGTTCATCTTCGATTTAAGCACATTACCTTCCTATTTAATCAATCATCATAAAATATAAATTACTTGTCATATATATATATATAAAGTCTTTTTGTGCACAATTCAATATAAACTCGAATATTAATAATACACTCTCTTATATATGTATTGCATATGTTTGAGTTATAAATATTACTCAGTAGTACAATAGTAGCAAGTACGTACAGTTAAATTATAAGTTTTTTTTTAAAAAAAAAAAATTAAGAATATCAGGTACCAAAAAAAAAATAGTAAATTAAACCCTTTAAAGAACATCAGTAATATCTAAGACTTATAAAAGTATTGTACCAATACTGTACTACTATTTCTATAACGTATAAGAAGATCAATCAGAATTGCAAAGATACACTACCACAGGGGTATCTCTTCCTATTGCACTGTCAGTTAGTACTCTCATTGTGTCATATCTGCTATAAATAGGTTTAATTGCGCCAATTAGAATAGTTTGTCATTAAATATCAATTATCACTGAGTTAAGTTATTGTCATCAAATTCAATAGTAATTTAAATCATACAACCCAAAGAATCTTTTGGAGATAAAGATGCCCCCTATGAAGAGCAGACATAATTCATCTCATGTATTGAGTACTGACAATGGTGCTGCTCCTTCTAATCTCTCATCAAATTTGAAACCTAACTTAGAAACAATAGTAAAATTACCATCAACACAAATACAACATTCCAACTCACAACAACAAAGAACGGAAGTCAAAAGAAGTATGAGTGCCAATATTCATCCATCATATAAAACCGCTCCTTCGAATACAGTATCTCATAAATCAAATCCTTCATCTTCAACAAATACACTGCATATTAATAACAATTTAAATTCTAATCCAAGCTTTTCCACATACCCATCATCATTAGATAACTCTTCTCCATTGAATTCAGTTAAAATATCACGATCTTCTACTTTGACTGCTCAACCACAACAGCATAACAGGAAGAGCTCAGTCAATAGCTTAAGTAATATCCCATCATTAGATAATTCTGGCTTGTCTTATACACAAGTAAATTCATCTAACATGAACTTGAGCAGTAATGATACCAATACAGCTAAATCCACCAACACTGCTAATAATAACTCCATCAGCAATAACAATGGAAATAACAGTTCAAATAATAGTTATTCACCTGCTAGAACTCCATCTGGCAATTCAATAAGATATTCAACAAAACAGAGAACAACTAATAGTACAAATCAAGCTAGAAGTATATCGAACACTGTCGCTTCAAGTTATGCATCCAGAGAAAAGGCTTACTTAAGAAAGATGACAAATGATTTAGTAGATGATTATTATACAAAGGGTATACCCTTTGATACTAATGAAAGTGACTTTGATTCGGAAGGTGATGATGATGAGGATGAAGAATGGGATAGATCTGAAGATGACATCCATTTAGACGGAATGAATGGTGGCATCGCCCCAGAAATGGATCCATTACAAATTGATCCTTATAATTTTTTAGATAACGAGATCTTAGATGAATCTGAAAATAATCCAGTTTATCTAGAAAGAATTGAATGGCAAGCTATGCTATCTGCTGTTCTTAATGGTGACGTGGTGAGGTCTGAAAAGAGTAGAATAAAGACACATAATGAAGACTTTTCATTGCAGACTACTTATAAAGATAATCTTTGGATTGGCTTAAAGTCATATCTTTTGGGTAGAACAATTGAAGAGCAAAAAAGAATAATGAGTTATCAGAGATCTTCAGTCAATGACTTTTATGAATCAGTTATGAATTTTAAAGTACCTGAAGAAGAAGCTAATGATATCGATTTAGTTTATAAAAATATTGAATCATTGCTAGATAAATATCTAAAAATCTTGGAACTATGGAAGGATCAAAGAGAAATATTAATTGAACACCCTCAATTTGCCACTGATGCGTTTCAAATAAGATTGATTGCTTTGATTTCATGGTCAAATATTACCCATGGTTTAAAAATGCAAAAATCTGTACTTAAATCATGGACTCAAACTGATGATTTAGATATGTCCAAAATTAGAAATGATGGTTTTACTGATAGCTCATTTGCTGAACGTATGATGAAAGAAAAGGACATTAGAAATATATTTGAAAGAAGGATATATAATCCAAATGTTCCTTGGGTTAATAAAGCTAAACATGCAATTCTATCATATCAAGAGATATATCAGGAGTTAGGATTACCAAGTTTTCTTGATGATTTGATGCTTATTGCTATCTTTCCATCAACATTAATAAAGGAAACTATCAAGGTTCGTTTAGCATATGCTAGACTACTAGAAAAACCAACGATGATGATGATTGATGAAATGATTATTGACTTTTCCACCTATGTCATTCTAGCTGTTGATGTCAAAAATACCACATTTGACTACATAAAAGGTTGGGATATTGAACTGATATCATATCAAAACTTTGATAACACAGTGCTAGAGGCAATACGATACCTTTTCATGTTATTACACAAAAAACTATTAGATAGCTCTACAAAGGGGTTTAGAACATTCAAGGAGCCTGAGGAGTTAGAGAAATATTGGAGCCTATTAAAGAATGTTGGTTGTCATTTAGATGGCGCTGGGCCTGAAGTGGCTAATCAGTTCTCGCTATTAACAACTAGACTAATAACAAGACTTTCAAGCTATAGAATGAATCAAACTAGAATATTGGAAGATATTCATAACGAGGATGAAATAAATAATTGGGTTGTGACTTCATTAGATAACTTTAGTGTTATAAGACGAAAATTATCAAAGTTTGCGTCACTGCTTACAAAGGCTTTGAATAACTCTGCATTTTATACCCTAAATAGAGTTAAACCATTTTTGGAGTTGTTGAAGAGAACAGATCACTTCCTTATTCAAACGAATGCATCTAATTATTCAGGTGTATACTTATTGGCGTCAGGTAATCTTTATGGGAGAGATGACGATATTTTAAAGATACTGAAAGGATCTGAAATAGGGTCCGATTTGTATAGGCCTAAACCTGATCTAGTGAAATTAGATGAGTATACGATGCAGAATAATGATTATGGTTATATTATTGCAGTTAGCTCCTTTAAACCAATGCTTTGGGATGGTTCCATAATAAGTTTACCAAACATCACAGAAATTTCGTTTGATGTTAAACCTGGAAAGGTATTATTGATAACTCAAGGGTCATCTGCTACGCTGAAATATAACATTCAGATATTTGATGAAATTGTGGAAGATAATGTTACATTCATGGAATTTAGATCAAGTTTAACTAAGGTGAATAAAGAATTAAGTAAAATAGAGAGACTATTTAGCAGATTGACAATCACTATATTGGATCAAGTCGGTACACAGAAAAGTCTTATTCAAAAAGTCAATAAATCACACGATTCAATCTATAACTTGTATTGTTTTGCTAGGGATTATGGCAGAAACTATCTTAGATTCTCAGATACTTCCAAAAAATCAATAATAATTCTGAAGATGATAGATCTAAGTATAGACTGGGTTAGCTTCATTGTTGATGAATGTATACCAACTGATAAGAAAACATTTAGATGGTGCGTTTCTGCTTTGGAGTTTGCTATGGATATATCTAGAGGAATTAATATATTAGCACTTAAGGAACCCCAATTTAATAAATTGAAGGAAAAGGTGGCAGGTTGTATGTCTTTATTGATCTCTCATTTTGATATTATGGGTGCTAGATCTAGTGAAGCTGAAAAGAAATCAATGAATTCTTTGTTGATGCTCAATGATAATGATAACGACAATGGTATCCTGAAAGCTTTTTCTGATCACACAATGAAACAGATCAACCAACTGGAGAAACGATGCTATAAAGAGATTGTTGGTAAGGTTCTCGATGATAATAATACTGATAATCAATATTTGACATTCTTGGCTTCTACTTTCTCAAGTTTAACCATGAGATGGCAGAAAAGAAAATTTATTGGTGGTGGATCTTTCGGTAGTGTCTATTCTGCAA
>JAJMFI010000175.1:0-23306 GCA_030574595.1 Ruyongia chambardii
TAAGAAATAGTGCTTTAAAGAAAGGTGTCTTTACTCCAATAAAATTAAAATATTTATATAAAGCACCATCATCTTCAACATTATTACATCCTGATCCAAAGACTCCAACTGTATTTGTTCATGGTATCCTAGGTTCAAAGACTCATTATCTTCAATTAACAGATTTAATGTCAAAATCAACTGAAGCTCCAATGTATACCTTAGATTTAAGAAATCATGGTCAATCTCCAACTGCTTTCCCATTTACATATGAAATTTTAGCTCATGATGTTATTGATTTTTGTGAACAACATCATTTAGATAAAGTTAATTTAGTTGGTTATTCATTAGGTGCTAAAATTGCAGAATTAACTGCTCTATTAAAACCTGATTTAGTTAATGCATTTGTTGCTATTGATAATTCACCAATTCCTCAACCATATATTGAAGATTTTTTAAATTTTTTGGTTAAATCAATGATAATGATTAAAAATGCTCATATTAGTAAACATGATAAAGATTGGAAAAGAGAGGCAAATGCACTATTAAAGAAAAAGATTCCAAATGCTGGTATTAGAAAATATTTATTAACAAATTTAACAAATGCCTTAAAATCTGAAGATATTGGATTTGTTATTCCTGATAAATTATATGAAATGATGCATGAAGTCGCTGATTGGCCAACTGCTCTTGTTGAAGGTAAGACCTATGATGGTCCATGTGTTATTATTAAGGCCTCAGATTCTGAATTCGTTAATGCTGAAGGTAGAGCTGCCTTAGCTAAATATTATCCAAATCATATAATTAAAGTCTTACAAGGTACTCATTTTGTTCTTGGTGAAAGACAATCTGATTGTGTTCAAGTTGCTGCTAATTTCTTTAATCATGTTTCAATGGGTAGTAAAATCTCTGAAAACTTGGATCAAGAACATGCAATTGTTGGTGCAACTCATGGTATTGATGGTGGTAAATTTGAATCAATGAAACATTATAATGCTGATATTCATTCTGATAAATTTGAATTGAAATTAAAGTCTGATAATCCAGAAATTGGTTCAATCTTTGAAAAGACTAAAGAAGCTCAACCATCATCATCATCATCATCATCTGCCTAGATCTTAATATATGATCTCTATTTATGATAAATTTAAATTTTGATTTTAAAATTTCTTTAGTAAATCCAATCAAATAAAAATTAGATTTAAAAAAAAAAAAAAAAATTAAACATAATAAAGATATACATAAGCGCATACAAATTAAAAAAAAACCATACAAATATTATTATCAACACATATAATAATACTTCATACTTTTATGAGATATCTTATAGATCAATTTACAACATTTTCACAATCTTCTTTTCTATTATTCTCTTTTCAAATGCATTATTATCATTATTATTGTTATTAAAATTATTAAATTTCAAACATCATCATTGATTATGATCTTCATTCTATTTAACCTTTATTTTATTCTGATAGACTTGATAAAATGTTGGTGATCATAATCATAATCTTATTCTTATCCTTATATTATGATGTGATGTATTGATGTATTGTATTAATGATAGTATGGATTTGATTTGACAATAGAAAGATATTTTAAAAAGGTTGATATACCATTTTTTGAAATAGATTGATTGAATTGATTGTGTTGTATTTTGACTTTATATTTAAATTAGGAGAAGATCACTTACTTTACTCACTTACTCACTCTTGTTTGTTTCTTTTTTTTCCTTTTAATATATATAGATTCATTCATAAATTAATAAATATTCTTCCCATATATTTTTATTAGTCAAATTTCTTCATATTCATACTTATATAGTTATTACTATATTCTGTAATTGATTATAACATAAGAACAATATGTAATAGTATCATCTAGTCATTCTCTTAATAATATGAATATTCATATATGTGTATATATGATTAAGAAAAAAGAGAAAGATTTAAAGGGAGAAGTGTCAAATTTATATCATTATAAATTGGGTCAGCCTTTTTTATTAAAAAAAAAAAACAAAAGAGGGTGAAAGGTGTCAAATCTTTTACTACTATTAAATTTATTATCACTAACTAGTAATATTTGTTAGTATTGTATTAATTAATTAACCTGTCAAATTGCTTTTATTGACTAAATATACATGTTTGACAGGAATATTTAATAATTAACAGTTGTTAAGTACATATAATGTGAAATTCAATTTAAATTAATATTAATAGTTATGAGCCCGTGTATTATTTGCATTATTTGTGTTGATCTTAAGCCTCGAATCAGAGGAAAACTTATCCATTAATTAATAAAATTATAATAAGTAATGCTTTGTACATTCTGATTGATATATCTACTATAAATATAGTACGTCAATGATAATAAGAACAGATATACATTTAGAAAATTACTGTAGCTACTATGAAATATTAGTAAATAAATTTTTTAATATGAAGTATTGTAATGTAGTATTTAACTATGCTAGTATATTATACATCAAGAGGTAGGTAAAACATATAAAACAAGATATTAAGATTAAAAATATAAGAATTGAAAATTGAAGTAATAGTTATAAAAAAGAATATTAATCAATAATATATAATTGATTTGAAGAATGTCATTAATATAAATTTTTGTTTTTTTCTTTTTTAAATCTGATTCATTGCAAGATTCAAGATACTGCAAATATGTGGATTTAATTGTATTGAATTGTATTGTATTGAACTTACTGCTTTTTTTATATAAAGCAGTAATGAAGAACTATATGTACAAGGTGATTAAAATGAAATTTGAATTTCTAATTATTGAAATCAAGTGTTTTTTTTCAAGAGTGAACTGAATGAAATACTCTGTTGTCTTGTTTAATTAATCTTTTCTTTTTTTTTTATTCATTATGATTTAAATTTAAGAATTAATTAAATGGCAATATCATTCCATTCTCTACCTTTAACATCCTTTAGTTCATCTTGAGTTAAAACTTTACCAGTAGTGAAATAACCAGCATTTATCTTAGCATCAATTTCAACTCTTGAATCTTCTGGAATTAATTCATCTGGAATTGGTATTCTTTCAATAATTGGAATTCCTTGTTCTACAATTGCATCATGTTTCATATTTGACATTGATAACATTCTATCAATCTTAGTAATACCTAACCAATGTAAGATATCTGGCATTAATTGTTGAAATCTCATATCTCTTACACCAGCAATACATTCTGTTCTATGGAAATATTCAGCAGCAGTATCACCACCACGTTTTCTAGCATTATAGACTAAATATTTAGTAACTTCACCTAATGCACGACCTTCCTTTCTAAAATAGATAACAGCACCAGAACCACCACTTTGAGCTTGCTTAACAGCTTCTTCAATACCAAAGATTAAATATGGACGACATGTACAAATATCAGAACCAAAGACATCAGAACCATTACATTCGTCATGAACTCTTAATGCTAATTTTTTTGATGGATCTGAAATATAACTTGGATTACCAAATATATAGACAGTTAAACCACCAATTGGAGGTAGGAAAACCTTTAAATCTGGTCTTGTAATTAATTCTGGATACATACCATTTGTATCTTCAAATAATGAAATTCTTAATTCTTCTTCAGTAATACCAAATCTCTTTGCAACATGAGGTAAATACCAAACTGGTTCAACAGCAACTTTTGAAACATTTAAATCACCATTTGAATTAATAACAACTTCACCATCAACAGTTAATCTACCAGCTTGAATAGCTTCTTTCATTTCACTTAATTGCATATGAGCCTTTGTAACAGAAATAGTTGGTCTAATTTCAACATTTTCCTTTGTTGAAATATCGGAAAATAACCATGGTGTTAAATGGCCAAATGGATCCATTGAACAAATCTTTTCCTTATCACCCCATTGTGGTTGTTGCTTAATTTCAAATGCTGGTTGAGCATTTGTATAATCAGCATGATGACTACCATCTAATTGTTTTGAACCAACAGCTAAAGCATGATAAATACTATAAGGACCAGAATGAGCACCAATGGCATTATGCTTAGTTAAACCATCACCAAGTCTTGAAACAACAACAGCTCCTCTAACTTGTGGATCAGCAGAACCCCAATTTAATGGAATTGGATTAGAATCCTTAGCATAGGTAGTTAAGGCAAATTTTGAAAAATCTAATGGAGTCTCGTTCTTTAATTCAAGTGGAGCATGAGTATGAGAACAACTCATATTATGTGGATGTGAATCAAAATGTGGTTGTAAGACAGTTGCTGGAGCCATTGTAATCTAATGGGTGAAATTTAAATATATGATATATATCTATTTGATGATTTAGTTAGAGCTAATGAGATTTCAAGGGGGGGCGCTCTATATTGTTTTTGTGTATAAAACTAAATTAATAATGATATGTAAATTCAATTAAAATTCAAGTATAAAACTTATTAAATCTAATTAAATAATTGATAGATAACTTTTAAACTAATCAATAAAAAGAACAAAAGGGATATTCTTAGGGGTTTATATACTTGTTGTTTCTTTAAGAGACACATGGATACAGCGCTTGAACTATCTATTCCCTCTTTATAAATCCGTGGGAGATAAAGATAACAAAGAGCTCAGTGCTTCAAACTCTTAATAACAGTGACACATAACGTACTTTTAAAGCCGGCGGAGAAGTTACAACTATAATTTTGAAGGTCTAAATAGAGTCACAATGGGATGAATTCATCTGTTCTTGTCTTGTTATGACTACATAATATTGTAACACTATTGTTAAGTATAATCGTCATTCTCTTCTTACCTAATAGTTGATGTTTGTAACAAAAGGAATGCAATTTAAGTGTAACAATAAAAGGGAAAATTTGTGTCTACTCCGACGGTAAGATAAGATTGATCTTTTTTACAAGAACGTTTTTCGAGTAATTTTATAGATAAATTAACATAATAATATTAGTTAATGGGTATAATCTGCTAAATAAAGCTAAGTTTCGAGTTTTCACTTGTGTAAAGGGAATTGACCTACTATGTTATTTTGAAATTTATATTAATTATAATAATTATAGTAATTAAATACGTTCAATAACCAATACATCTGGCTTCATTATGTACATGTGAGCATCTAACTGAACATATCCTTAGACCACACTTTACACAACTACCAAGTGCTGAATCACCACAGATTGAGCATAGTTTCATTTCATCATTTCTCTTAAATTGACCTTTGGTTACTAAATTGAATAAAATTGAATTGGTTAATTCATCTTCATCTAAGTAATTATGTAATGTCTTTCTTGAAGTTAATATCTTTCTTGCACTTGGTTTACTCTTAATCTTCTTATTCTCTACTCTAGTATAACTATTATAGTCAAATACCATACCTGCCTTGGGTAGATCAATCCTTACTTCATTATAATTTTCCTTATCCAATTCTAAAAATCTTTTATTCTCTTTACTTAATTCAACTTGTCCAATTGGTGTTATTGTATTATGAATAGAATTTTCCATAGCACTTAAATTATAGGTTCCTGGTGCTAATCTCTTTCTCTTTGCTGATTCTGAAGATGATGTAGATGAATTTTTACTCTTCTTAGATATTAGATTGATTGAAGATGTGAAATAAACATCTTTATTATATGTTGTTGGATGTATTTCCTCTACTAATGTCATTAGTTTAAAATTTATATTGATCTTATATAGTTGTCCTTAGATTTGTGTTGAGTTTGGAATTTATTTAATTTTTCTCCTCCTTAATTTTACAATAATATGTATTGCAGTTCTTTATATATCGAAACTCTTCGAGTTGATAGTTTTATTACAGTTGATAGTCTATTCAGTTGCAGATTTCAAGAGAGTTTGGTGATTTGATTCTATATTTCTTTCAATCATATTTTTTTTTTTTTTTGACACGAAAGAAAAAGGTTACCCGAGCTCATAACCTAGATATCGTAGAAAGTACTTATTACCGAGCAAATAGCTATAACTACAATCATTATCTATCATACTTAATGTTTATATGTATATAAGCTCATTATACCACCCTGTAGTAATTTATAATAATTAATGTGTAATTTTATTAAAATCCCCCCGAAAATTTTGTAAATTGCAAGTAGCGTTTGCTAAGTTTAAACTTACCCCCAAAAAAGAAAAATGCAAAAATTAAACAACTCATAACTATTATGAATTATTTAATTGATAATTATTTAGTAGGATCTGGTGATGATGAGTCATTTTCTTCCCTCCCTTTTTCATTTTCATTTTCATTTTTATTTTTATTTTCATTTTCTCTCTTAGTATTGTGATTCATATGTGTATCAACATATAACCATTTCATCATTTCTTTTTGATCTGTCCACCTTCTAATTCTTTTACCATAGATATATAATGGAATGGCAAATAATCCAATAAAAATTTCAATACAACCATAAACAACAAATGCATTTTTATAACCTTGTTTCTTAACAAATGAATTATTAAACAATGAAAAGAAAAATCCAATAACATTTTTCATAACGTTTAATGATACTAATGTTTCACCAGCAAAGATTTTATATGAATCAACAGCAAATGTAATTGATGTAGTTGATGATAATGATGAACCAAATGCTAAAACACCAAATAGTATAACTGGACCAGCCCACATATCACCAACTTGAGATGACCAACCAAAACCTATTAACCCAATACAAACTGAAATAACTGATGGAATAACCATAAGTAATCTTAATTCTGGTTCATAAATGTTATTATTTCTCTTAACCAAATATCTTGTTAATATATCACTAACTCTACCTGCAACAGCTGAACCTAATGAACCACCAACAAATGGGCTAATATAGAATAAACCAATAGTTAACTTAGAAAATTTATATGGACTATCAACAAATATAGTAGAAATAACTTCACTAATCATAATCAACCAAACAACAGCAAAAGCGTATAAGAATGATGCAAATAGAACATGAGGATAAGTATATAAGACAAATGGTCTTAAGAAAACCATCCACCATTTATCAGTTGTATGTCTCCCACTTGTAACAGCCAATTGTTTAATATATGATGTTTTTACTGTACTTCTTTGTCTTTCTACAGAATCATGTTGATAATCTGTATCATTTCCTATTGGAGCTCCAGTCTCCGTTAATTTTGATGGCATCTTAATGGCAACTGGATTTAATTCATGATCTTCATAATCATCGACATCATCATAAACTTCAGCAAATGAATTTGGATGATGAATATTAGTAGCTGAATCTGACAGTAGTCTTCTTTGTAAAGTTTTTCTAGCTAATATAGTTTCCTCTCTTGATCTCTTATCAGGTGGTGTTAATGATCTTGACCAGTAAGTTTCTGGAACAAATAGAATAGTCAGTGTAAGATCAATTCCGGCAATAATAGTACAAATCCAAAATAACCAATGTCTATCAAGATATTGAAAGACAAATGCAGAAAACATTGGAACTAAATTCTTACCACCTAATAATAATAAGGTATATATACCAACTCTATAAGCTCTTTCATGAGCAAAATAAATCTCAGAAATAGTAGCAGAAGGTAAAGACTCAACTGGGGAAATACCAATCCCCATTAATACTCTTGATCCCATTAATGAGTTAAAAGATTTAGCACATGCACCCCATATTGTACCACCCAAAAATAATGCAATACCAAATATATATACAATTCGTTTACCAAATAGAATTGCAGTTGGTGATGCAAATAGAGCTCCAAAAGCTAATGATAGCATAAATCCACCAACAAGATATGCTAAAACACTTGTACTTTTATTAAATTCTACACTCATAGAGGATAATCCAGCTGCTAGCATTGAAGATTGACCACCTCCCACAAAGCAATGCCAACCTAATACCAACAATGACAAATCTCTTTTCCATATGGGCCAGTTCAATGGATCATTTGGATTATCTTGAGGTTGTGGATTTAATATTACGCCTTTTTTTGTCTTTTTCAAATTTTCATTATTTGTTGAAGCTACAAATGTTGATGTACCAGCTGTTGATTCATTAGATAAAGCTGGTGTACTCAACATTTCAAAAGTACCCGTAATTTCACCATCATAATCAGAATCTTTTATACCTAATCCCATATTTTAATTTAGTATTAGTCTGTGAACTCACAGTTAAGAATGATTTGTTGTTTTGGATATAATGGGTGTGAGCAGTGAATATATTGGGTCTTTCAATTTATCTATGTCTATAAAATATAAAGAATATAGTTAATAGTATATATATATTATGGTATCTGGGCCAAATGATAGAAATGATTGAACAATAGAATGTAAATGTTTTGGAATCTCGTGGTGTTGTGTTATGTTTTATACAAATTGATAAATGTATAATTATATACTACAGTGGTTAAAACCTGATGACGTTTAACGGAAATTAGCTGCAACATATTTTTTTTTTTTACCAAACAGACAATGTGCCTCATTCACTGCTTTAAATTATTGAAGAACAACCCTATTATATATCTCAGAGAGAATGCAATGACAAGGTAATTAAAATAGCACTAGGTACGGTTAATATAACCCCAAGACAGGGTTCTACATTAAAATTAGTGTATATTTAGATTTAATAAGTCGAAATTACCCTACCTTTTTTTCTTTCAATAAATAACAAGTATATTCAGGTAAAAATAGTATATAAAATGTAAGTAAGTCTAAAATAAAGATAATACTAACTGAGTATCCCCAGGACCTTAAGAAATACACATGATATGAAATTTTTTTTTTTTTTAGATCCACTGGTAAACCACTGAAATAACATGAAATTTTTACCCCCTTAAAAAGACAAGCATAAAAGAAAATAGGGATAAAACCACGAATATTGATCAAAAAGACAGCTATTGAAATGAAACTGACTTCTAAACGAAGCCAATCCTCTGTATAATAACATATAATACCACCATTTATGAGCAGATGGGCTCTCCCTTTCTCTCCATGTAAATTTTTTGGGCCCCTAATTGTATATTAATGGTATAATCTTTTTTTTCAAGAAAGAGATCCCTTGGCCCAGTTGGTTAAGGCGTGGTGCTAATAACGCCAAGATCAGCAGTTCGATCCTGCTAGGGATCATATTTCTTTTTCTCAATTTTTTTTGTTATTGAATTTAAGATAAAGAGATAAGCAATAAATTGAACTATAAACCAAATACTTTATTTATTACCATAAATATTCCTCCCAACAATACATATGAACATCTTACATCTTACTTACTAGATGATGGAACCATACCTCTCTGTAAGATATACTAGACCCTGTAGCGAGCAAAGCCGAATAGTTTGTACTATTTGGTGTTAGTAGTACTCACAATTTAAGTTTTTGCGCATCGCGAAAATTTTGAGATACTTATCGCGTAAGTAAACAAAAGAAATCAAAACAAATATTATAATACATTCTTTTAAACAACTCACTTTTATCACACTATAGTCTTGTATTCATTCACTCTTTTAACTTGTAGCTCATTACTACTAAGACACACTCGTTTTCACTACTTATCAATAATATTATCCATTAATAATTATTCATAAGCTTTTCACACACTCCAAATATCTTTAGAATTCAAAACATTAAGAGATTAAAGTAAAAAAAGAAACAAATTACTTAAGAATATAAATTTTTTTACAATGCAATTATCAAAATCAGCTCTCTTTACTCTTGCTTGTGCTGTTCAAGCTTTAATCCCAATTACAGTCACTGGTAAAAGATTTATTAAACCAGATACAGATGCATCTGTTGAAGGTGAAGTCTTCTTCATCAAAGGTGTTGATTATCAACCAGGTGGATCATCAGGTTTTACTACTGCCAGTGGTGTTGATGCTTTATCTGAACCTGAAAAGTGTTACAGAGATGTTTATGCTTTCCAAAAATTAGGCGTTAATACTGTTAGAATTTATTCTTTAAACCCAGCTTTAGATCATGATGAATGTGTTACTATCTATAATGATGCTGGTATCTATTTATTATTAGATGTAAACTCTGGTGAATATGGTTCATATTTAAATAGAGCTGACCCTGCTAGTACATATAATTCTGTATACTTAGGTCATATCTTCAGCTTTATCGAAGCATTTAAAGATTATCCAAATATTTTAGGTTTTATCTCTGGTAATGAAATTATTAATGATCAAGATAATTATGCCTCTATTGATCCTCAATATATTAGAGCTGTTCAAAGAGATATGAAACAATATATTGCAAATAATTGCGATAGAGATATTCCTGTTGGTTATTCTGCTGCTGATGTTACCTCATTAAGATTAGCTACTTTTGAGTACTTGACTTGTTACATTGATGGTGATGAAGATGATGACTCAAGATCAGATTTTTATGGTATAAACTCTTATGAATGGTGTTCTGGTACTTCTACTTGGACTACATCAGGTTATGATACATTAAATTCAACTTTTTCTAATACTTCAACCCCTCTATTCTTCTCCGAATATGGATGTAACACTAATTCTCCAAGAACTTTTGATGAAGTTACTGATGGTATATTTGATGGTTTAATTAATACTTTCTCTGGTGGGTTAGTCTATGAATTTACACAAGAAACTTCTGATTATGGGTTAGTTGAATTATCTGATGATGGTGATTTAACTTATTTAGATGATTTTGATAATTTAAAAGAACAATATGCTAATGCTACTATTCCAACCATCTTAGAAGATGATGTTGAAGATGCTGTTATTGTTGAATGTAATGCTGATTCTATAATCTCATTATATGCTGATTTTGGTGCCAACTTTACTTTACCAGAACAACCATCTGAAGTTACTAATTGGATTGAGAATGGTTATAATTCAACAAATGTTGGTAAAATTATTGATGATCTTACTGCTAAGGAATCAAATTATACAATTACTGATACTGATGGTGATGTTGTTAGTGGTGCCATAGTTTCATTTATTGGTGAAGATGAAATTAATACTCAGTCAGGTATTACTGTTTCCTCCAAAGCTTCTCCAACATCATCTACCTCTTCCTCATCCTCTTCATCTAGCGTAACTGCAAGTGAAACATCCTCTTCCTCCTCATCATCAAATGCCCAAAATAACCTTGTCATTCCAACGGGTTTACTTTTAGGATTCTTTTCCTTCTTACTATAAATGGACTCTTTTGTATGATGATTATCATATATTTGTTTTTCTTATTTATTTATAACTTCTCTAAATTCCCGTCTTAATTCTTTGTTGTAATAAATTTTTTATTACCTTTTCTTTCTTCTAGCTTAGATATTTTTAATTATTACTATAGATATTAGTCTATAGTCAATAAACGATTTTCACCAATTCATTTAGTAGTAGTACTTCGTCATAAAATTGTTACTCTTTTTTATTTTTTTTTATAATTGCATTCATTACTAATGTGATCTAATGGATATATATATTCATATAAATAACGTGTTCTATTTGTATTATGTTAGGATACTTATAATATGTTTGAACTTCCTAAAAATCAAATTCTAATCAACCATGAAAATAATTATTACCTATAATAATTAATTCATGTCTTATGTACCAAACCTCCCATAAAATCATATATTCATACAAATATGGATATATGACTTCAATAAATAATTTTGAATTCAAATTCAACAGTAACGCTATCATAAAGCTGTTACGGATGAAGAATACTCAGCTGTAATTTGACCTATTTACCAGCATTTAACTTAGCAGCCAATTTACGATCTTTTTCTAATTTTTTCTTTCTTTCAAATTCAGCAAATGCCATGAAACTAGCTGAACCTGCACTTGTTGGTGTATCTCCATCTCCATAATCATCTTCAATATTTGAAGATTCATTGTTCTCTGGAGCATGTGTATGTTTAATAACTGTAGGAGGAGCATTTACTCCTGGTTTCTTGTTTGGATTAGGTGGGAAATATGATGCACTAGAGAGTCTTTTCTTATTTGACATTCTAATCTTTGTCTTTTTCAATTCTTTTGGAACATTTTTCATTTCTAATAATAATAATGGGGGATTGAAATCAGCAGGCCAAATTTCATGAGAATCATTAATCTTTTTAGCTGCATCTTTCCTTATCTTTCTCCAATCCTTCAAATCATCATTATATTGTTCCCATACACAGTTAACACAACCAGACATACAACAATTATCAGGTTCTTTTGGTTTATCTGGTACTTCAATGCCTGCAATCTTTCTTGGTTGACCTGCAAATTTTCTTGATGAAGATAAACGACCACCACCAGCTAAACGACCTCCAAAGATCTTAGCCATTCGCTCAGCTTCAGTTCCTTGTAATTCAGCATTGCCTTGAAATATCATAGACTTTTGTTCAGCTGTAGTTGTTGTAGGTGTTGTAGAGGTCTTTTGTACGGTTACAGGATTAGCTTTAAATCATTAAAATTGTTAGTATAAGAACGTAATAAAAACTTATCGGAAAAGGTATAAATGAACTTACTCTTTGTTGTTGAGAATCTTCTTTGCTTTATTAAGGCAGAATTAAAACTCCGACTTAGTTTAAACATGGTTTATACGTTTGATATTTATGATTTATGATGATTAATGTGGATTAAATCTATGTTGTAGAAATAAAATTAATTTGGTCATATCATTAATCCAGAAACAAGAAGAACATGTTTGGATGTTTAGAGGGAATCTTGGTCACGTGAATGACTGGTGCGTAGTTTATCAAAAAAAAAAAACAAAAAAAAACTTGCTTACATGTAATATGATTAATCTGATGATTCAGTTTAATAGAATGAAAGTTCATTATAAATATGAATATATTAAATTGAAGATGTTTATAAGTATTTAAGTGCTTTAATATCAGATGTAGATTTGAATATTTCAGCTATATAATCAATTCTATTTTTATGAAGATAAAGAATCAAAAGCTACTGGTCTGATACAATGACTGCCTTTCGGATCCATCTTCTTGTTCTAGTATATACAGCTATTGAATCTGTATATTGTTGTTGTCTCCAATAATTGTCAAAGTAGACCCAACCATCTGTATTCTTTTGATCGCAAAAGGCAAGATCAACATTCCATTTACCTTCAAGCCATCTCCAACTATTTTGATTGAATGGGAATTTGAATTCATTTGGAGAAGCAGTTTCTTGTAGTGCTTCATTTGTAAAATTTGCCCTTTCGTAAGGAAATAATTTATCACTCCAACCAAGACCAAACCATCTTCTTTGATGTTCCATAATTTGAAATTGAATTATTTTACCAGTCTTTTCATTAGTCAATTTAGATTCATTAAGAATTTTATAATTATTATGGAAATTAGCAGCACTGGGATCAATAAAGAAACTAAATATATGTCTAACAAAATGACTTCTCCAAAAAATTTTAATTGTAGCCTGTACCCATGTTGAATGGAAAGTAGTCACAAATACTGTGATGATCAATAGATATGTCTTTGGATTCATGAAATATTTGATTAATATAATATTAAATGGGGTTAAGATTAATATAAAATTGAATAGCTTCTTTCTTGATATAGTTAATTTCTGAACTGGACTGAACAATATTTCCATTCTTCTAACCAAGTTTTCTAGAGTATCTACAATCTCTTCCAGAGTTGGATTATCTTCATTGATGCTGCTGTATATGGAGGTGACATAATATGAGATTGAAGTGAATGATAGCACTATGAATAGGTGAAAGAACCAGGCCGATTCAAAATAATAGATAGTGGTATAAAGTAGCGATAAATAAATAAAATTAAGGTAATAATCATCAGATGTCCATGTCATGAAATCAAGAACTCTATTTGTGATTAATAGTACAGGGAATATTCTGAATAGTATGGATGATATCAATGGATTTGTTGTCTTAATTAGATTTGTAGACTTTCTAGTTGCCTTTGTAGCTAGAATGGGTGAAAACTGGGCTCTGAACACCATTATTTATCCTATACTAATTGACCAGCAGCTAGTATAATGACAATAAGAGAGCTTATACCAGTTATCACAAATTATAACTTTGAATAACGAGATCAAATAATGTTTGTTTGCTCTGTCAGCGTCTAATTAAAGTATTTGGGGCAATATAAGTTTTATCTTTTCAAAATTATTTTTGGATCTTTCCACTATTACTACTATATGTCATAAATTGAGTGCTAACAACTAAACAACATAACCTGTGAGCTTTCTTATCCCAATATATAACAAGCTCTTACACAGATGAACAAGGTGCCTGTTAAGTCTTTAACATATAGGTCTGGTCTAAAGACGAGAGATATAGAAAACAGCATCCCTGAAAGCCTTGGGCCACTACATCTGTCAACTGAAGATATTTCAATAGATGCTCCTTTACGTTCAGTCACTTCGACAGCATCGACAAATGGCACTGATGGCTCCTTAAGAAGTGAATTCAAGGGATTGAATATTGACGATAACACAATTTTTAGATCAAATATGGCAGATTCAGATGATGTTCCAGGGAATTTGCATGTATCGTCAAATAATTCAATAGAACATTTAATCAAGAGATATGGAGCAGTCACGTTGATAAGACAATTATCGACAGATTTAGCCCAAAGAGAGGCTGAAATAATGTTGATAAGGAGAAAGAATTCCATAAGAGAAAATGCATTAATTAAGTTGTTAAATGAAATGGGTTTATCAACTTCAGAAATAGAAGCAATATTGAAAACAAGGCTAGAAATAAAATTGCATTCAAATACAAGTATTAATGAAAGTGAATCTTTCTTAAAGGACATGATACAGGATGCTATGTCTGAAAACTTTGATGAAAACGTTCAAACCGAAAGACCAAGTACAAACTTCGAAACAGATACAACAGTTAAGAAATTGACGAATAATGATTCATTCCTGAAATCAAGACGTTTGACTGGTGATTCCAAATATGCTTCAAATGCGAAAATAAATGACTGTACACAACAGCTTAACGTTACATCAAGTAATAATGAAAACGATGAACCATCCTTGAATCTTTTGAATGTTGTTTCTCATAAATTTTTAAACCACGTTCCACAGCCTGTTCATGATGCTATAATTAATAACAATCCAAGTAATAATGGAAACATCGTACCTATGGAAATGGAAAATTTTGATCATATAAAACCACCAACATATAATGAAGATCATCAAAGTATCAATGATGGGTATGTTGATAAGTATGGATTTCTGTATGATAGACAGTCCAATGGAAGAAATAGTTCTATAAATGGTACTGATAATAATAATGTTACAATTAATGGCTCATTATCAGCAGTCGATAGGACTATAACATCCAAATTACAAGAGTTAGCTAATGACTACGATAAAAATCAAAAGCAAAATGATAAACAATGGGATGATTTGGTTAGAAAAATCTCATTAATAAACAACGATAACAAGGATGGCACTACATCGGATAGCATATTGATGATCAAAGGCGAGAATATATCAAACTATAAACACATTTACAACGAAATGGTCAGATTGATTCAATGTGGAATTCCAATGAAATATAGAACTAAAATTTGGTCAGAATTATCAGGTTCGAAAAGTCTGAAGACTCCTGTTGAATATGAGAAATTATTACATTATACTGAACCAAATAAAACTGATGAATCACAAATTGAACTGGATCTTTATAGAACAATGCCATTCAATATTTTCTTCAAAGATAATGGTCCTGGTTTAACCAAATTAAAGAATATTTTATTCGCATTCTCTAGAAAATTCCCAAATATTGGCTATTGTCAAGGTATGAATTTCATTGCTGCTAATCTATTACTTGTATATCCAAATGAAGAAGATGCATTCTGGGCTTTTGTTGGACTTGTTGAAAATATATTACCTGTTGATTTTTTCAATTTGGTATCAATTAAGACAGATCTAAACAGATTTAAGGCTACATTTGCAATTGAACTTCCAAAGTTAGAAGAACATTTTATTAAATTAAACGTTGAACTTGATCCTGTGTGCTTTAATTGGTTCGTATCTTTATTTACTGATAGTTTACCAATTGAAATAGTATTTAGAATTTGGGACGTTATGATGTTAAATGGGTATGATGAGATTTTGAAAGCTGCTATTGCTTTATTCAAAATTTTTGAGAAGCATTTATTAACTTTGAAGACTAATATAGAGGTTTATAACTTTATGAAAAATTTAAATAAGATTAATTTCAATCTAAAGGGGAATGAATTAATTAGGTATAGTTCAGGTATAACTATCCAGGGTGGTAATAGTCTATAATATTAAAAGATTACAAAGGGTTTATATGGTAATCATGACATAAATAAAATATATTTTCTAATTATAATTAACTGTGTTATATCGTAAATTCCGTTTGATTAGGTTCTATATTGACCTTCGTATTAATAACGATTTCTTAACATGTCTATGATATTTGTTTGTTATTAGACTTTGATACAATGTAAATGAGCCATATTGTATTTGAGTGTAACAAATTATATATTAAAATAAAATCTATTATAATGAACGAATTGTTTCTGACAATATATGATGAAAAAAGATGTCCATTTAAGTTGTAAAACTCACAAAATCAATAAACTATCATATAATGGACAGATTCAAAGATTTAAATTGTGGAAATTACAATATAAACTATCTTTGATCAATAAAATAAATAGGGTTATAACCTCATTCTGAACTTGAAATTGTAAACACAGAAAATACAAGAATCACTAATTTAGTTAATTGGAGATTTTCATGAAAAAATAGTTACTTGACTAAATATTCAAGTTATATGATCCAAAATGCAGTACTGAATGAAATAAATGAATAGAAGAAAAGGGCAAAATTCGATCCATCTCTCTATTAGAGAACAAAGATGAATATTCATGACAAAAAAAATTAATATTAACAATAGTACAGAATATTATTTAATATAGTGATGTACTAATTGTTAGATCAACTAATTAAGAAATATAAAGCATATGATACTAATAAGAGTTAGAATAATAGTTAAATGAATAATTGTTGTTGAATGATTTTCCTCTTCTTCCTGCTTTCGTCTTCGTTTTCTATCCCTTTTCTTCTCCTCATATTAATGTTTAGAGTGTCCATGAACTTCTCTTGACCAACCTTGAATATCATTACCAGAACCACATAGGGGTCTTTCCAAAAGTACATTTTCTAAACCAATTGCATCTGCTAACCATGGATGATTTACCATACCACCAGCATCTGCTCTCTTATCAGGGGAACAATTTAACATTGGTAATAGGAAGTCAGCGATTTCATAGGCATCATTTTCTGAATATTTATACTTATCCATAAGTACTTCCTTTAATCCCCATGGTTTCAATTTTGAAATATTTCTCATTTCACCTCTTGAATTAAAGAATTCTCTAGTATATTTACCTTCTTTTAATAGATTTAATGGGAATGGACCTAATAATTCAATAGTTTGTGCAATATGATCATCATCTTTAGAATAACTATGACCCTCTACTGGATCGAAGAGGTAATCACCAGTTAATAATTCAAATATCATACATGCCAATGACCAAACATCAGCAGAGCAACCCCATGGTGCACCTAATAATACCTCTGGAGATCTATATTGTCGTGTTTGAATATCATTAGTAAAATGTTCATCATACCAACATGCATTACCTAAATCGGCAATCTTTACACTTATTAAATTATCACAATCAGGACTTGAAGTCTGATTAGTTCCTTCTTCTTCTTTTTCTTCTTCAGCATTCTTTAAAGTTTCTTGTAGAGTTGTTATTGATTGTACATCATTACCACCAACAGATGTTTCAATAGTTAATGATTTTTCCATTGAGATTGACATTGATGATAATGAATTAGTCATTTGATTATGTACACTATCATCACTATCCACATTATTACTATTAATATTCATTGATGATAATGATGAAGATGATGCCAATGTAGAATTTGTAATTGTAGTAGATGTTGATGTTGATGAAGTAGGTGTTAATTTTGAATTTCTTGGAGAATTTCCAGGTTTAAAAGGATTTTCAAACAATGCAGAACTTATTGGAGATGGTAATGGTTGAGAACCAGTTATTATTGTCATTCTTCTTGATCTTCTACTATTTCTTGTAGAACTTGGAGTTGAAGGTTGGAAACTATTACCCATTGTTGATGCTATAGTCGAGGAACCAATACTATCATTTCTTGAAGGTATTGAAGTACCAGTATTTGAAATACTTGAAAGATGATTTGAATTTAAATGATTAGCAATGGATGATGGAGATGAAATAGAGGATCTACCTCTCTTTAATAGACGTTTTTGAGTCTTTGCCTCTCTTTCTAAATGTTCTACCATTTTAACAATATGTTCAACATCACCAATCTCTATTAAGACATTTTCAGGTTTAATATCAGTATGAATAACACCAACTTCTCTATGAATATAATCAAGTGATAATAGTAATTGTTTAGCAATTTGTTTAACATAGATTATTGGAATACCTTTATGTTTATATTTTCTAATTAGACCTAATAAATTTTCACCAAGGACTTCAAATACCATAATTACATGAGAACCATTTGGACCTTCATGAACAAAGGAATCCAAGAATGCAATTACATGTCTCTTACCAATATGAGGAGAATTATTATTACTAATCTGTTTTAATAGTTTAATTTCATCTAATGCAGTTTCAGTATAATGTTTAGCAGAACGAACAATTTTAATAGCAACATGACAATTTTTATCATTATCTCTTGCTAACCAAACAGTTGAGAAATGACCCCAACCTAATTTTCTTACCAATGTATATGAACCATCTTTATAAGTTTCTCCAATATAGGCAGGATGATACCCTCCTCTTTTATAATCTTGTAAATCTTCTTCATTTTGAGGATTTGTCTCCTCATCAGAGGAAGATTCATCATCATCATCATCATCATCATTGTAATTATCATTATCATCGTTATTATTATCGTTATTATCATTATTATTATTCAAAATATTAGGCTTTATATGATCTAATTGAGTATTCAGTTGATGAGGTAAATTTTTCTTTAAATTTGAAGTAGATGATGATGAAGCAGCATTTGCACTTGCATTTGCATTTTGGAAAGCAATTGAAAGTTTTGATTTAGTATTTGATAAATTATGGAAACGATTTGGAGTATGTTCTGGTGTTGTTGATGGAGAGAATATACTCTTACTCTTTGGAGTTGCAGCCATTGAAATAAATAAATAGAAATAATATACTTTAATGTTTAATTATATGAAGATGGTTTAATGCTTTATTATTTGAAGTTTATATTTTTATATTTATAAATTAAAACAATTTATCTTTTAATACTAATTAAATATTAGAGCAAAAATCTTAACAGGTTGAAATGTAAAAGTTTATCTTTGATCTATATGATAATTAATATTTTTTATAAAATTATATTTAATAGGAGTAAATAATAGTATAAGGGAAATCAAAGATTTAATGCAATGATCACTATGAAAGATATAAAAGATAAATGATAGTAGTTTTCAATAATTATTATGATTAATAGTTTCTTGTTGTATTTATTGATTAGAGAAGTTAATATTACTACTATTAGGCTTTACTTATATATTATCGTTGATTTTGTTGATAATTTTGGATTTTTTTTTATTTTTATTTTTTATTTTACTTTTTAATTTTGATATTGAATTTTTTTTTTTTTTTTTTGATTTTCTGTGTTGTTACGTTTGTTAAGTTTGTAAGCTCTACAGTGTAAGCAAAGATAGTATAGTTAAAAGGAGATAGTGGTAAGTAGTAGTAGTAGAAGTAGTAGAAGTAGTAGAAGTAGTAGTAGTAGTAGTAGTAGTAGTAGTAGTAGTAGTAGTAGAAATGATTTGGTAGTATAGAGACTACTTATTACAAATGATTTGATAATCTAATCAGATAGTATAGCCTATGTTCAATTTATCCTATTATTATTTTATTTTGTATATCTCACTATATGATAGCAACTACTACTTATGCTACTATGTTATCATGTTATCAGCTAAGCTTCCCCTTATATAAAATATGTGGTGTCGAGATGTACACGTTTAAGTTGCACACTAAGATCTTCTTTTATGTTCACACAGTTTCTAATAGTAAAACATATCTATAAATGATATTAGTGATTAATAATGTGTGGGAACTACTATAGAGATTACTATTAACTTTTATATTTTAACTATTAGCGTATAATATATATATACGTATACACGTACACACGTACACATACACATACACAAATAAGTGATATTTAATGCCACCATAACCTCTAAAAACAAAACCCTCCGTTAATCACAAAAAATCTTCAAACAAAAACCGCATTCGAATTTATAATTCTTCCTTTCCTAATACTGAACACCTACTACTTAATACCTATATCTATCAATCTCTAAATTGTCTAGATACTTATAAGTTAATAGAATATTCATTCAAGATATAGACATATCTAACCACCTTCACAATTTAATACTTCTGTCTCTCTCTTTAAACGCTCATAGTTTAACTATTATTATTATTATTCTAATCACCCACTCAAAATTGAACTACGGTATTTTCTACTATTTAATTTATTTACAATTTTTACATAAGGAAAAAAAAAAAGAGAGACCAAAATTGAAATAAAGAAAATTAACAAAATTAAAAAAAAAAAACCAAATAAAATAAAATAAAATAAAAGAACAAAAAAAAAACACTAACAACAAAATTAATTTTATTATTAATAACAATCAATCAATCAATCACAAAATATACTTAATTAAAACATTAAACGGAAAACACTCTATTTAATAATTATTTGATACAAACATATACACATATATACATATACAACATGTCATCTTCAAGTGCTGCCTCCTTACTATTACGACAATATAGAGATCTTACCGATCCTAAGAAGGCTATTCCATCCTTTCATATTGAACTAGAGGATGATAATATCTTTCTTTGGAATATTGGTGTTATTGTATTAAATGATGATTCTGCTTATCATGGCGGTTACTTTAAGGCACAAATGAAATTTCCTCATGATTATCCCTTTTCTCCTCCAACTTTTAGATTTATTCCTGCTATATATCATCCAAATGTTTATAGAGATGGTAGACTTTGTATATCAATCTTACATCAAGGTGGTGATCCAACCTCTGATGAACCAGATTCTGAAACTTGGTCACCTGCTCAAACTGTTGAATCTGTTCTGATATCAATAGTATCATTATTAGAGGATCCAAATCCTTCAAGTCCTGCAAATGTTGATGCTGCATTGGAATGGAGAAAATTTCCTGATGAATATAAGAGGAAAGTATCACTTGCAGTTGAAAGATCAAAGCAAGATATTCCTGAAGATTTTATAATGCCAACAACTGATAAGGCTTATATTTCAAATCATAATAAACATAATGAAGAAGAAGAAGTTGTTGATGAAGATTTTTGGTATGATTCGGAAGAGGAAGAAAGTTTTGATGATGATTCAATAATGGATGATATGGATGATGAAGATGCAAATGATGAAAATGAAGCAGAAAATGAAGTTATTGATCTATCTGATGATGATGAAAAATGATCTTTTTCTCTACTACTACTTACCCCTATTATCAAATTGCATATCAATAACTTTTTTTATTTTTCATATCATGTTTCATATTTTAAACCACTCTAATAATAATGATAATAATAATAATAATAATAATAATGTGTAACCTTTACACATCCATCCTTTTAATGAATTCTTGCTTTTAATATTTCCTGTTTATTCTTTTTTATTTTCCATTTCCTCATCACTACTATCCATACCAAATTACTATCAATACCTGTTATCACGGCCACTACTACCTTATATTGTTGTTTTTTTGAGGGCGTTTTATTTTTTCTTATTTTTGGCTTCCCCTTGTTCTTCAGAAATTAAACCTGAAGGAAAAAAAAGAGGTATCATTTGTTTTTTATTGTCATATATTAAGCTTGCATTTGCATTTCATTCTATAAATAAATACTTCTATTATATATATATATATATGTATATATATCATATCTTTCATTAGAAGCTTAAAACTGTTTATTGCTTTAATTAATGTTCTAATTATTCATAATGATCGTGTGACAAGAGTAATTGAAGATATTATCAATAATATTTACAATCAGATCAATTAGCCAGTGTTACTCAAAAAAATTCATACCCTCTAAATATAATCCTTATCCTATATATAATCACACAAAAAATAGAGTTGCTTTCTAATTTACTGTCTAATATATACTCTTTGATACTTGATTGTGGTAGTAATTATAGTAGTGGTAGTATTTTTCTGATGTTTTAGCAACATCTGGACATTTGATTGTAATTCGGGCCGAAGTTCCTACTTCAATTACATCGATCTTATTGATGGAATTGAAATATTTAACCATCTTATTAAAACAACTTATAGATATAAATTTACTTATTATATAATACTATTAAATAATGACTTTTGTAGGTTACCTATAATATATTTGGATATTTAACAATAAATTATAATTACTAACAAGAAATCAATATAATTTTAGTTTGGTAAAACTATTCATATTGCTGCTGATTTAATTTTAGTTTCTACTACTCTTAGTGCCATTAAGAGAAACTCTGGTTTAACTCCAAAGAAAGAATTATTACCACATAATGATCTAGATCTACAATCTGTATTGGTTAAATATTTGGAAATAGGTGATACATGTTATGATTATACTATTTCATTGATGAATGCATCTGGATATTTTAAAAAGGAGTAAATTTATATATCAATAAGGTGTACCCATTATTGATCTCCTTACTACTACCAACTTACTACTGCTATTATTATTATTATTATTATTAAATTATTATTATTATTATTACATCTGTTAAACTTTTATATTTATTTATTGATTTATTTGCTTATATGAATTTATAGATTAACGACTAATATTTTTTTCTTATATATTGAGTGGCGTAAATAGTAATAACGCGAACATTGATTTATGTCAACTAAAAAAATAGAGCAGCTACAAATGAGAATGTTCTAAAATAGATACTTGATCTGATTTTTCTAGTATACTCATACATTAAGGTCTATAGAAAAATAAAATAAATCTAAATTTGAAAGTTAATGAACTCTCTGTAGACTATCATTATGATAAAATAACTCTTAAGAGGGATTAAATGGTAAAATACCTGTCAATCCATCAATAATTTTAAATCCACCATCAATTTGATCATATCCTAATTTACTTCCCTGTCTAACGTCTTCATCTTCATCATCATCATTAACATCAACATCATAATCATCTTCATCGTTAAATACGTCATAATAGATTGATCCAAAATCACCACTAGGAATTGGTGATGCTTCAATTGCAGGATTATTGGTTAATGGTAATGAAATTCGACTCCTTAAATTACCAATAT
>JAJMFI010000176.1:0-22881 GCA_030574595.1 Ruyongia chambardii
AAAAACTTCTAACTACTACATTTGATTTACTACTTACTACAAGATAATTAAATATTTCAATGAAGAGTGAAAATAAATACTGATGACATTTATATTTATTAAGTCTTTTAAAACCTCATGATATGATCCCCATATTAAAAATTTAAAACTAAACTAATTAAAACAAATTTATGAGAGCAATTTAGAAGTTTAACTTAGTAAAGAACCATTTGTTCTTACCAGCTTGGTATTTTTCTTCAAAGGCCTTCTTAACAATCTTCTTAGCTTCTTCTCTTTGGGATGGTTCAGCAAAAGATTCAGTAGTGATGGCTGATTTGAAATCTTCAACATCAACGGTATATCTGGTTGGGAATAAATGGTTATAGTTGATGACTTTAATGAATGGTTTAACCTTAGATTTCTTGGCAGCTTTCTTAGCACCAATTGATTTAGAAACCTTTGATGGATATCTTTCAATACCAGCAACTAAAGCATGACTGAATTGGTGTGATTTTGAACCTTCATCATGTGGTTTGACAATAACAACCTTCTTACCGGCGTGACGACCTCTAACGACAACGGCTAAATTAAAAAGAGAAACTTGTTAGTATTTAAGATTCATAATTGATATCATATCTGGGTATTAAACTGTATCTTGTATATGGATTGGACAATGTGTTGATAATGATTTGCTTTATTATTAATTAAAAAAATTATGGTAGTACGACTTGTATAATCTCATCTCATCTATAATGACATATAACATTCTTCCCCCTCATACTACAAGATCAGATGTGATGAATACTTCATAATAATGGATGAATATCTCTTAATATAATTGAAGATAATAACTATGATAATTCTGATATTATTGAATAATGAATCGTGATTGTTCTTTGAAGGACTCTCCCTAAGGACTCTCCCTAGTTACTTATATGATTTAAACCTTCTTTTGAAATAAAACTAGATTCAAGACTGATATTATTTCAACATTTATTCCCTCTAAATCATTCATCTTTCCATACAGACACATATACCGAATACTTTAATGATGGTTTAACAATAATTACTTACCAACTTTACCTGATTTAATGAACTTAGCCATGTTTAATGTTGTGTGATATACTGTTCTAATATTGTAATAGAACAAAAGAAGATTGTAAATTAACTGAAAAAAAAGTAAAAAAGTTTGCGTCGATTTTTTTCATTTTCCGTTCTCAAAATTTCGCTGGAGGTCTGAAAATTTCACTACTTTTAACTAGAGTGAGTTACCCGTACCATATTATTTGAAATTTACGTGTCACTAATAATCACTAGTAGAATTTATGCTGCTGCTATGGCTCTTTCCCAATTAGGAGAATTTAAACTGGCAGATATTGTTCCCTTTGGTAAACTTGGAGGCGAATAGAGACAATTATAATAATTAGATTAACAATTAAGATAGTAGGATATAGGCATAGATGATGCTTACAAAATTCATAAGGGTGCAATCCTTACCCAAGTTAAGATTACTTACAAGACCAACTACATATCCAATTATTTCAAAGAGATTCTACTCGCCATTACCAAGACAGAAGTCAAGATTTGCATATGAAAGGGCAAGAAAGAGTAGTCCTAGAAAAGTAGAAATCATTGATGATGGAATATATAACAATCCAAATAATTATCAATATAGCTATGGATCAATTCCTTCAAATCCAAATGGTCTTTTGACTTCCAATGATGGTATTACCAATATATTAAAGGAACCAACATTAGTAATAGAACGTCAAATGGAATTTATGAATCTCTTTCTTGGATTTGAACAGGCAAATAAATATGTAATTATGGATGCGCTTGGTAATAGACTAGGTTATATATTAGAGAGAGATTTTGGTATTGTCAAAATGTTAATGAGACAGATTTATAGATTACATAGACCTTTCCATGTTGATGTATTTGATAACTATGACAATCTTGTTTTAACCATTAAGAGACCATTTAGTTTAATAAATTCTCATATAAAGGCAATATTACCTGGTGATTTTGCAAGAGAGGAAGATGCCATCATTGGAGAAAGTGTTCAAAGTTGGCATTTATGGAGACGTCGTTATAATTTATTTAAATATTCAGATTCTGATAGTTATGATCAATTTGGTGCCATTGATGCAAGATTTTTAGCATTTGATTTCCCTGTACAAGATGAAACTGGTAAAGTCATTGCCTCTGTTGATAGAAATTTTTCTGGTTTGATGAGAGAGGCATTTACTGATACTGGTGTTTATATCCTCAGAATGGATCCTGCTTCATTTAATGGTTTACAAGATTATTATACTTCCACTCCAGATAAACCTTTGGATCTTGATCAAAGAGCAGTTTTATTAGCCAATGCCATTAGTATTGATTTTGATTATTTCTCAAGACATTCAAATAATAATGGTATAATTGGGTATGGTGAATAATCAATTTTCACCGTACACCATTTAAAACTTTGAATTCTAATAGAATTGAATCATCATTTATCTACACAATTATAGAATATGTAACTATATTATGATCTGCACATATAACATACACTAATGAAATAATACACAATAATTATATTAAGTATCATCAATACTTTAGTTTAAAGTAAATAAATTGAAGAATATACTACGGCACTGTGCTTAAACTTGTATTGTCAGCCTTGTGTCAAACCAAAAAAAAAAAAAAATCCATCACTGATTTTGTATACAGAAACTTAACGCCATCAAAACAAACAACATAAATAAACTCAGCAGCGGAAATGTCAGGTTGGAATACCATTGAATCTGATGCAGTAAGTCTTTGGATAGCATTATCTTTGAATTCAAAATTGATATATAAAAAAATACTAACAAATATATCTATAATGTAAGGGTTTATTCACAGAATTGGTAGAGAAATTAGGTGTTGAAGGTTTAGAATTTGTAGAAATATATTCATTAGATGATTTAATGTCTTATCAGTAAGTAAATGAAACAACAGTTTATTTATGGATCCATCATCACATTATAAAGAATTTTCTTCTTTTTTCTTTAATCTCATTTCAAAAAGTATTAACAAATAATCAATCTTCTCCATAATTTTTAAAGAGCATATGGTGTTATATTTCTGTTCAAATATAGTTCAATTGATAAATCATCAACACCAATTCATGGATCATATGATTTTGAGAATAAAAATAAAGTATTCTTTGCACAACAGACCATTATGAATGCTTGTGGTACTCAAGCTGTATTAAATGTTCTTTTAAATAGATCAGATTTGGATTTAGGTCCTGAATTAACATCATTTAAAGAATTTGTGTATGAATTTGATCCAGTTTTAAAAGGTGAAACCATTACAAATTCAGATTTAATTAGAGTTATTCATAATTCATTTAGTTCTCCAAATCCATTCATAGATGATCAACAAAGAGATGATATACCAGATGATGATGATGATGAATTATATCATTTTGTTGGTTATGTAAGAGTTAAAGATCATCTTTATGAATTAGATGGATTAAAGCAGGCTCCAATTGATCATGGAGTTTGTGTTTCAGATGATGAATTTTCAATAGTCTTACCAAATATTTTGAAAGAAAGAATTGATCAGTATAAGGAAGGTGAATTAAGATTTTCATTATTAGCTATAGTTAAGGATAGTAGAATAATTGCTGAAGAGGAAAATGATGATATAGGACTAGTGAGAGCAATTGAAAAGAGAGAAGAACAGGAGATAACCAATGATTTAAGAAGAACGGATCTAATTGGTCTAGTTAATGATATTGTCAAAGGTATAAGTAGTACAATGAATGATGAGGAGTGGAATCAATTATTAAAAGATACATCTTCAAAAGGTCTTGCAAGATTAATGACAAAGAATAAAACTAATTATGCTAACTAAAAAAATTACTAAAAACTGTGTCTATTTATATTGTTATATAGGTAAGCATAAACAAAAAATGATAATAATCTATACATAGGCCTCTGATCAGATCTTTTATAATATATATGTTGATTACCTACTACACTTCTCTTAAATCAATCATGATTGTATATGTACATTACAGGATTATATAATCACAATCTCGATCAGCGCTTATATTTTTAGAAACTTTTAAGAAAATTCCTAAGCCTAGACTAGACCACATTATGAGGTCTAGCCTCAGGCAAATGCTTGCAATTCTTATCGCTCAGCAACATTGATTATATAATCGTCAAAATTCCCTCAAGAGAGCTGCAAGGCCACTCCCAGACCCGAAATCCAAGCCTAGAAAGTGCCCGTACCAGACCGCGTGACGTAAACGTAAAAAATTAAAATTTAAAAATTAAAAATTAAAAATTAAAAAAAAAAAAGGAATTTAACTTTGGAAAGAAAAAACAATTAGTACACCAATTGAATCATAACAATAAACAAATCATTAATCAATAAGGAGAGTAAATATTCTCTGATTAGCTATAGTATATTTATTAAAACATTTGGCTATCAACTCATTTTATATTTCATATTATAATCGTGCAACTTGTCACTTATTATAAGATTCACATCTACTCGACTATTTTTTGCTACCTTTGTGTTTTCATTTCTTGTGGCTGCAATTAATAATAGTGTTTTTTTTTGCCTATCAATCATATATAAAGGCAAAGGTAAACTTATTTGATATATATCATCATCATTTTAAAAAACAAGAATTGATAGTGCCATCATTAAGAGATAGTATAATATTTGGGAAATACCATTGATTAAAAGCTCACGCTATTTTTATCTTCTTTAATTTAATCATATATATATATATATAAGTCATAAGAAATAAAAATATAACCGCTATAATGACAAGTGCTATTCAAGGTTCAGCTACCCTACCTAATGCTAATAATACCAATAGAGCATCAACAACTACATCATCAACAACATTCACAACTGATCCAAACGTTAAGCTAAAACCAACAACATCTACATTTGATCTTGAACCAAATCCTTTTGAACAGTCATTTGCTTCAAAGGAGACATCTACCAACAATTCTACATCTTCTTCAATAAATTCAATACCTATAAATGTTACAAATTCTTCATCTCCTCCAATCTTAACACCAGGTGGTAGAAAATTACCTCCATTAGTATTATCACCATCTTTACAAAATCAATGGAATTCAAGTAATAGTTTTAATAAGACTGGTCTTACTCCAAATGAATCATCATTAAGAACTGGATTTACACCTGGTGGTAATTTTCAAATTGGTGGTATTAGTCTATCAGGTATTGGTGGTACAACTCCAAATGGACTTGGTGGATTTTCAACAGGTTTTACACCAGGACTTAATGCCTTATTAGATGCTGCCACTAGTAATAATTTTTCTGCCCATAAAGACTTTGAAGCTGCTCATGTATCGAATAATATCACTTTAAATGCTCCAACTGTACCTGAATTGGCAAACATTCATTCAAATTCTAATACTACTCATCAAAATAATAATAATAACATCATTAATAATAATGGTAATAACAATAGTAGTAACAATAATAATAATTCAAATTTATCATATATAAATCAAATTCCAACGATACCTGAAGATCAGGAAACCTCATTACCAAACTCAGCTACAGTGGTAGGGAATGTTATACCAGCTGTTACTGCTTCTAAAAGAGGAAGAAAGAAGGGATCAACTAACAAGAAGAAGGATAATCAACAAGAACAACCGAAAGCTAAAAAGGCTAAAACTAAGGAATCATCTCTATCTGCTTCAACTACACCATCCTTAGTGTCTAAGAATACAAATTCAGATTCTTCTTTAGTTGTTGAAATCATACCAAAGATTGAACAAAGTTCAGATTCAGGTACTACTGAAAGTTCCACATTAGATCAACAATTAAACAAAAATGGTAGCGGAAAGGACATTCAAGTAGACACTGTTTCTAAAAGAGAAGATGATGAAGAAGATGATGATGATGACGATGAAAAAGGTCTTACTGAAGAAGAGAAACGTAAGAGCTTTTTGGAAAGAAACAGAGTCGCTGCTTCTAAATGTAGACAAAGAAAGAAATTACAAGTTGCTAAATTAGAAAGTGATTTAAATTTTTATCTAAATGAATATAATAATTTAACTTCATCTCTTGATCAAATTAAGAAGCATTCAACAATGTTAAGATCCTATTTAATCAATATCTCTGCTACTATCCCTACTCCAGAACAGGCTAATATTCTAAGTAAGGAACTTCTAGCATCTGTTGAAACAACTTTAGGATTAGTTGATCAAACTAATTATATGTCAAGATTGAGGGGTAATACTGTTACAAATAATAGTATAATACCAAGTGTTCAACCAATAAATCCTTCTCTAATAAATCAAAATAGTTTGAATTCTAATCAATTACCAGGTTTAAATAATTCAGTACCTGATGGAACTACTCAGAATACAAATAATGCATTAAATCAAGCTAAAATAAATGCAGCATCTGCAACAGGAATTGTTCCAATTAATCTTCCTGTTCAAATGCCAATTTCAATTTCAATGGGTATTCCAGATGATGGACATACAGTTTGGCCATCGAATAATCAATAATTAATATACTATCATAGTTTGTTTCTTTACTTCCCTTCATAATAATTTGTTAGATTTATCGTTTATGCTTGTATCTAATTTCTCTTTTTCAGGTTATTTGTTTTTGTTTATTGGTTCATCTGTTTACTTGCTCTTAATTTGCTCAAGTTTCTTTCTAGAAACTAAATAATTCATAATTTATTTAATATTGTTAATTTATACTTTTTTTTTTTTCATTGCATTATATATATACGACTTTATAAATATAGACAGTCAAAGTACTAGTGACATATTGACTGACAATCAACTACTTCTTTTGGAGTAAATATTAATTCTGTTTTATTTTATTAAATACCATATACATATATATAAATTTCATATCTGTTATTCTTTCACAATTATTCTATATGATTATCTCTCTCAACACTTTCCCAAACTCTATTAATTTATGAAAGATTAACAATAACGATGATATTAAAGACTATATATTGCTATGATTATAATGAATTACCTAAACAAACTTTTTTTTTTTTTTTTTTTTACAAAATGCCATACACTTACAAAATAATAATAACATCCTTCAACATTACCACCACAAAGACTTCATAGAAGCATAATTGATTTGTTGAATTATTATTAACCAAAATGTTATAAAAAACCACTAACACAACAACAAGCACAACTAGAACTATAACAAAAGACATATATCACAAATAAATGGGCTTTTGTTTTGTTGAACCAGAAATAATAAATATTAGAATATCAATATTAGTAAATGATTCTTTAAACCATAACCTCAACCATAAACCATTAACAATAATAAAATAAGAAAAAAATCATTAAACTGATATAGAAATTATAAAATTCATCATCCCACTTCTTTGTTCCAAAATAAGCATTCCAATTATTTGTTCTGAATCTTACTGCTTAGTTTCAACCAATTAATGTAAGCTTTTATACTGAAAAAAACACCTTTCACCAGAAACGTCTCATTCAGTTCCATCTCCTTGCTTTCCCTTCTTCTTCTCCTTTTCTTTAATAAGACTAATATACAATGAGGACAACTCGCTCTCCCTTTAAATAAACTAATAAAACAACCATTTTATAACTTTTTTTTTCCCTATAATGAATACTGAATATAAATGTATTTACAAAATTGCAATGATACTGATGATAATGTTGATAATGAAATAATAATAATAATAATGATAATAATGATAGAAATAATAATAATAATAATATGATAATTGATGATAATAATGATAATAATGATAGAAATAATAATAATAATAATATGATAATTGATGATTCAGTCTAAGCCCAGACCGATGAGCTTCTAGTGATACTCTTTGGAGCACCCCAAATGTCATTTAAATATGATGTATTAGATGAAGTAATACCACTTGTATTGGTATCATTTAGGGAACCAACAACCCCAACGTTAATTGAGGAAGCTCCTGTTGTGGCAATATTACCAGGGTTAACAGATGATACAGAAACTGGAACGTTTAATAACTCAGAGTTTAAGCCAAATGATGATGAGCCATCTAATGATGAAGTACTAGGAAATGATGAAACTGAACCCGGTCTCATTGGTACTGATAAGATTGGTGATGTATTTCTCAATCCTAATAGATCACTTGATTGTAACGAAGTTGGTTGCTGAAATGATTCAAACATGCTATTGAAACCCTGTTGCAACATGTTGTTTTGTGACTGTTGCATGATATTAGTAGCATGCTGTGATTGCTGTTGTTGTTGATTCTGGATAGGCAAGGCATGAGCTTGAACCTGTTGTTGAATGGATTGTTGTAGATTTGAGTATTGATGAGTTGGAATAGTATGTTGTTGAGTCAAAGTTTGAGTTTGTTGAGTCAGGTTTTGAGGTTGTTGATAATATTGATACTGTTGTTGATATTGCGGTTGTTGACCAGAATGTTGTTGTAACTGTGGAAGCTGTAAAGATTTCTGACCGTAAAGTTGCTGTTGACCATATTGATTAACCATTTGAGCTTGACTAGTTTGCTGTTGACCATATTGTTGTTGTAATGGTAATTGGCTCTGATTTTGATATTGATTTTGATTTTGGAAAATACTTGCAGTTGGAGCACCATTATTATTGGAATAAGTTTGGCTTTGAAGATAATTACTATAATTGTGATTGTTGCTATTATTGTTATTATTGCCATTACCATAATTGTTATTGTGGTTATTGTAATTATTATTACCGGTAGTAATATTACGATTATTATTATTATTGGTATTATTGTTATTATTGTTATTATTATTATGATTATTATTATTGTTATTGTTGTTATTATGATGCTTGAATTGTTGATTCATATTGTTTTTATGAATGTTACTATTGTTATTGTTATTGTTATTATTATTATTATTATTATTATTGTATTGTTGCTTTAAACGATAATTTTGGTTATTGTTCATATTCATATTATGGTTATGATTATTGTTATACCTTGAGCCATTATTATTGTTATTATTATTGTTATTGTTACTATTATTGCCATTAGTACCATTATTATTATTGTTATTGTTGTTATGTCTATGATGATTGTTATTTCTATTGGTATGAATGTTTGGTGTATAATGATGATTGTATTGTTGATGCTTATTGTAATTGGAGATGGCCTTTTCAACTTCAGAAAATTGATAATAAAAAGGTGAGCTTTCAATTTGACGTTTGAAGCTAATGCCTTGACCCACGAGTGGAGCAGCGACTTGAGCTTGCAAACCTTGGACAGACTCTTGGATTGATTGAATATCGCTTGATTGAAGAGTTGTCATGATAAATTTCAAGCAATTAAATTATCTGTTAGAATAAAATCTTGTTGATGCTATTATTATGGTATATTAGACAAATTAAAAAAATAAATATAAATAAATATATGATAAATAATGCAGAGGCTGCTTGGCAATGGTGGTGAATAGTTGAATTAAATAATTGTGAACCTATGAACCAATATATTTTATTACAAACGATAACTCTTCAATCCTTTTGAATTCTTTTAGATTGTTCAAGAGTTTGTTTGTTGTAACAAAGAATTTTTTTTCAGATGCAGTCTCGAGAATCTGAAAAATTTTTTTGAGTCCAAAACAAATACAAAAGACGTAGACATATTAAGCAATTAGAAGGTTAATGTGCTCTTTATTAGTAGTGTACATGAACAATTGTTCAATATAATATCTACCTGTTTAAACCAGGCTTTTCAATAGATCATTTGAAAAGTTTATTCTCCAAAATATATATTTCATCCCTAAACAGGTAATATCCGAATCAGGAAATAAATATCTCCGCTACTATTCGCTTTAGTTTTGACCGGAATTATGCATATCCGAGGGCAAAAATTTATGCAGTAAATTTAACTGCTAACTAAGAACTACTAGAAACGAATAACAGTAACTGTATTCACCAAGATTGATTGTAAACCATTACAAAACGATTGCCATGGAACATGTTGCTAAGAGATGCTTTAGCACTTCGGTAAATAGATGCATCGAAAAAGGTCTACCAAAGGCTCCATTTAGTAACAATGAAATGACTGAACGAACAGCTACATTTGATAAAAACTTTCCAGTTAAACAGAGACTGAGACCATGGCAAGTTACTGGAGAATCAAAGGATAACTTCTTTAGAAGAAAGTATGCGCATATTCACGCTAGAGATCTCAAGTTCAAGGAAGAAACCAAAAAGAAGCATGAAACTAGTTTAAAGGGTACAAAAGAAGATACATTAAATCCTACAGAGAAAGCATATGAAGAATTAAAGTCATTAAATACCGATATTGCATCTACATATAACTTGGAGGGTGACTTCTTTTCAAATCTTAGAAGTTTGAATGCTACAAGAAATCAAGATTATATTTCAGAGCTTTATTTGAAAAGTAATACTGACCGTAATAAACTGGTGAAAGGAAGATACAAAATTAATCCATTAAATGAATATGTCTATGGTTCAGGTCCAGTATTAGCTGCTCTAGCTGCCAATAAGAGAGATTATATCTCAAGATTATTAGTGCATAAACCTGATCAATCAAATGATAGGTTCAAAAAGATTAAGTTACTATGTGAAAGTTTAGGTGTTAGAATTGTAGAGACTGAAAAGTTAAAATTAAATCAATTAACCGAAAATAATGTTCATAATGGATATGTATTAGAAACAAAGCCAATAGAGCCTGATATCATTACATCCTTAGATTCTTTTGATCCAAGCGAATCCAACCCTAATGAATTTTATTTAAACAAATTATCAGATGGTTCTAATTCACAAATCACTTTACAAAAGAAGAATAAAAATCCAGTCGGCGTATTCCTAGATAATATTACTGATCCTCATAACATTGGTGCTATTATCAGATCAGCATATTTCTTAGGTATTGATTTTGTTGTTATTTCGCAAAGAAGCAACTCCACTATTTCTTCAACCATCACAAAGACATCTGCTGGTGCCGCTGAATTTTTACCAGTTTATATGTCAGATGATCCATTAAAATTCATGACAAAGACGAAATCCAATGGTTGGATTCTAATATCTGCTTCAAATGATAAAACAACACATGAGAACTCCAAAATTGCTAAAACATTGAAGTCAAAGATATTAGATATTGAAAGTGTGAATAGTGTCTTAAATGATGGTCCCGTTTTACTGATTGTTGGTGCTGAAGGTGAAGGTATTAGAACTTCTGTTAAATTGAAAAGTGATTACCTAGTGGAAATTCCAGCATCTTCTAACGTTAATCCAGTTATTGATAGTTTAAATGTCAGTGTTGCATCTGCGTTATTATTTGACAGAATCATTAACACTAAATAAATAGATGAGATAAAGAGTCTTTAATAAGACATGTACATAGCAAATTATATATCACATTTATAAGTAGTTCTAATGAATAATTACGCATATATACAAGTAGATGATTAAATTATATATTTGGTCACTTATGTAACTAAACTTAATTATATAATTGAAAAAAAATGCATCAACTGATTAATATCAAAGTATTTTAATATTCAGATAGTGGTTCAACTGGAGCAGCACTAGTGTCACTGGTACTTATTTGGCTTTGTTGCCAAGCTGGGATTGATAAAGAAGCAGAATTCTCGATATTATTAGTTGGTGGTGTTGAGACAGCAGCTCTTTGCCAAGCTGGAATTGATGATTGTGCAGAAGAACCTGAAGCTATATTTTGTTGCCATGAAGGTATTGACGCTTGACTTGTTTCAATGGAAGATTCTGGGGATTGAATGTCTGTTTGTGCTTGTAATTGTTTTTCTTCAAGTGGGGGTGATGAAGGGGTGGAAAAAGATGGAGCAGAAACAGCAGTTTTATTATTGTTAATACCATTATTTAAGTTAGCCTTTTTCAAAATCTCACTAGCAGATGGTATCGAAGAAGCTGGAGCTATTTGTTTTGGTTTATTATCACCATTTGCTGATCTTGATTTAAGCAATTGTTCTAAAGATTTTAATTCGCTTTGAATTGTAGTTACCTCAGAAATGATTGCATTTTGTTGTTTCTCGACACTTCTATCTAATGAGTTTTTCAAGTTTTCAACTTCAGACTTTAAGAATTTCAAATCTTCTTCTATTTTTTCATTTTTGATTCTAGTTTCTGCAACTATACCAGCAACATCATCAATAGTCTTTGTAATTTCTTCAGCCTTTTTCTTTTCATTTTCCTTTAATTCCTTATTTGTTTCAGTAATTTCATTTAATGTAGCTTCGATTCTTGTAAATTCCTGTTCAATAGCTATTTTATCCTGATCTAATTTAGTCTTAGATTCAGGAAGAATATTTGGAATCAAATATCTCTTTGTAATTTCATAGAGAGCATAACTGACTCCAACAGTGGCAGTAGCCATAATGAAATAGTCTTTCCAGTCTCTCTCTGGTAATGGAGGAGGAGCAGGAGCATAATATTGAGGTGATCCAGATGGGAGTTGAGGTGGAATAGCTGTAGCCACAGGAGAAGATGGGGTAGCAGTTGAAGTTGTTTGTGATTGATATGAAGAATCAGCTTTCTTTATAGCTTCATCAATTTCCTCCTTTGTTAAGCTCTTACTTTCTAAAAATTCAAGCTTCTTTTCCAAAGAAGCGCTTGAAACTTGAGGATCCCTCAAGAACTTGACAGCATTCTCCACTATATCTTCACGAATAGCCATATCGATATGATTTTATGACTCTGCAGATAAAAATTTTGATACTTCAAACTCTGACTAATTCACTAATCAGCAATGCGATTTTTTTATCAATTTTGAGATTTTGATTTTCTGTGGAGAATTTTATTTTTTTTGAGGAAGGTAAAATTGTATTAGGAAAGATGAAGCTGTTTAAGCTGATGATGCTCAAACTGTAGTGAACACTGCCCAAGATATTAGAGTGGTACTAGAGTAATATTATGGATGCAGTCAATGAGTATAAGGACATTTCAGGGAAAAGTACATCTAATTGCTGCGTGTTCTATATCAAGATAGATCAATTTTGGGACGATGACTATCAAGTATGTATTGAAATTAATCATTAGCTAAATTATCGATGATCAAAGATTACTAAAATATATCCTTTTAAAATAGTTTGAAAAGAGCTTAAGAATATTACCATTCAAGGATCAGACCAAAATAATAAGTAAGAAGTTTGCCAAAGATGCCAAAACCAGTCTTGCAAATGCTTTACTTCAAAGATTTTTATGTTGTTTAATGATAGGTATATCTCCAAACGCTAATCAGTTACAATTCGGTAGAAATAAATATGGGAAACCATACCTTAAAGGTTCCAATATGGCATTTAGTATGAGCAATCAACAAATGTATACCTCCATGATCATTGATACAAATCCTTATAGTAAGAACGATGAAGTAGGGATTGATTTAGCAAGCATTAGTGATCTTAAATCATATAACAATGATCTTGAATTTTTATATCATTTCAAGGGTATATTCCATGATGATGAATATAAAGCACTTCTCAAATCAAATGATAAAAGGTTATTATTTACTCAATATTGGGCATTAAAGGAAAGTTATACCAAGAAGTTAGGCATTGGACTAAATGGGAAACTTGAGTCATATAATTTTAAAGATGTTGATTTAGTTGATGATCTATCAAACGATATAAATAATGGTAATAACCAGAATAAGGAGAAATGCTTTAAAATAATTGATAGATTTTGGACAAATAAAACTTCTTTGATGATAGGAGATAGTACAAAAACAGAAGAATTGGATATTTTACAAACAAGAATTGATAATAATGTAGTTGTAAGTATATGTGGGGATAACATTACTGGGGCACCATTATTGGTTCAAGTTGATCTTGAAAACATGGTGAAGAGTTTCTTCGAATAATACAATTCATTATAAAAGTATAGACATATATAATAAACATTTATTATAGATAAACAATTCCATTAGCTTATGATCTAAATTATATCAAGCAAAACAATAAAAGCAAAATTAAACAGCCAGTGGTTAAACATAGTATCTTACACACGATAAAAGAAACGATAGGCATGAAACACAAACATTAGCACAAATAACCATAATAATGGTATTGATAATTAAGTCATTAATAATAATGATAATAAAAAATAATCAAAACAAACTAATCAGTTCTAAATACATTATCTAACCAATGTTTGATAACGACTTTCCCCTCGTATAAAGTTTTATCATCTATATTACGAACAATAGCAGCACTATGAGTACTCTTTGTATGTCTGATCAAAATGGGATATTTTTCCCAGGAGAGAGTATTCAAATTCTTAATTATATCTAATTGTTCATCATTAAGATCTAAAATGAAAGGTTTAACAGAGTTATTATTATTATATAATAGTGAATCCTTAGTAAAGAATGCTAAATCATTAATAGTAGTCATAAATCCAGATTGATCATGATTTACATCACCTAATTCCATTTGATTAGAATCAAAATTGTCATCATCATAATCACAAGAATCATCAACTCTTTGGATATCATATTGTGCCACTTGAGCAGATTCTAATTTACTCTTTGAAGTTATGGCACTAAAGACACTTTCAATAACAGCTTCCTTTTGATCATTTAATGTCTGTTCTACATTTTGTTCAATTGGTTCAGTGAATGAGTATATAGATTGAGATTCCGATCTATCTTCAAAAAGGCCAATAGCTGATGATTTACCTTGTAGAAGAGTATAGTCATCCAAAATAGTGTCATTATTAATATTGTTAAGATTTAAATCAATATTATTATTATTATTATTATTATTAGTGGTAGTAGTAGTACTAGTTGTATTACGTATCAATTTATCATTATCTTTATAATTATCATTATTATAATGATCAAATTCTTTAATATCTTCGAAATCTTCCATAACATTGATATTAGGATTTTTTTCCAAAGCATTAGAATCTAATATAGTTCTTTGAAAATGATCCATATCAAATTCTATCAAACTTTTCAAATATGTTCCATTATCTTGGAAAACAGAATTAATTCTTCTATTTGATTTAATTGTTTCCATAAGACCAGAGAATATGAAACAAATAACCCAGATTGGTGCCAATATTAATAAATTAACAGCAACATTGACCCATCTTAATTTTCTTTGAATAAATGATTGACCCTCTTGTGAAGAATTTTGATTATTCAAAGTTAATGTATGATTAATATCATTTTGAATTATCTTAGTTGGAGAGATTATAATCTTTGCATCACCATTAATTATGATTGGATCATAACCCTTAATATATTTGAAACCAAGATCTTTAACTTGTGAATTTTCATTAATCTTAGTGAATGGATCCACTATGGAGATACCAGATGTCCACCATGAAGTTCTTGCATCATTTATAGAGTTTGCATATAGTGATCTATATTTAAATTTTTTCAATGCTTGAAAGAATATTGAATTTGTAGAAGCCATAAGGGATAATAAATGTTGATGATTTGGGTTAGTTGATGCATTAATAATGTTATTGCTTCCGGTATAGGTCTTTATATCATCTTTAAGAAACATTTGCTTTCCAGATAAAGATAATAATTGAGGAACCAAATTATTAAAGAATTTTATTGATATTGTTGAACCAGGGGTTAAGACACCTACATGTGGAGTACAAAAAGTAGTAAAATTGATAGGTTCAATTGATTCAAAGAGTCCTTCCAAATTTAAAATTCCAACAGCATATCTTGATATCAACCCACCTAAAGAATATGAGATTATTGATAATTTAGTTACTTTGTTTAATTTAGTAGTTGATAAGATGTTTTTCAATTCTAAGTTATTAATTTCTGTTCTAATTTCTTTAGCAACACGTAGTCCACAAACATCTATACCATCAATCGTCTTGTATCCCTCATTACCATGACATCTATATATGACTAACTTTTCACCAGATTTGGTGGTTCCCTTTATTAAACCATCAGCAAAATGTTGTTCGAATTCCTTTGTAATATAGTCAAAATGAGTAGGATTTCCCCATAGGCTGAATTTTCAAATGTTAGTAAGGCTGATATAATGATAAGAGAAAGATTAGAGAGCGATAGTGAAGTAATTACATACCCATGTACCAATACAACCAAGTGATAGTCAACCATTTTACTGAAATTAGCTGCTGAATATTTAAAAAGAAGATATAATATATGGCAGAAAATGTTTAAATATAGAATGGGTTGTTATAGGTGATTTTTTTAGCTATCAAAATATTCAATATGTGCTTATAATTAAAGAAAAAATAAAGAACATAATTTGAATCAGCTCTCAAATGGTTTACATTCACAAATAAGTACTAGTTATCAGATTAGTTGTATAATATATGAATAAGTATATCTATCATATGTGTATAGTTTTGTAATAGTCCATTGAATCACTGTTATCAAGCTCATGCTGATTCAGCCGTAATGGGATTTCCTAAAGCGGTAATTGGCAGAATGATATAATAATACAAAAAACCAGCAAAATTTGGTTCTTACAGTATTCGATTTGCCTTCAAAAATATTCAGCAATTGATAACTATAGATAATACCAACTGATAATTATTTAAACATTATTATTTATTTAAGAAGAATGACTATTACTGCTCTTATTATTGGTTCCACAGGCCTTTGTGGTAATGCTATACTGAAAAACTCTGTTAATTACGTAGATAAAGTCTATTCTCTATCAAGAAGAGAACCAAATAATTCATCAGATCCTAAAATTGAAACTATTATTGAACCTTCCTCAAATTGGACTAATCCTGAATATTTCACTAATAAGGATATTTTATTCTCTGGTCTAGCTACTACTAGAGCTGCAGCTGGTGGATTTGAGAATCAAAAGAAGATTGATCTTGATTTAAATTATGAATTGGCTAAAATAGCAAAGGAACAAGGCGTTAAGAAATATGTTATTGTCTCATCAATTGGTGCATCTGCTCAATCAATGTTTCCATATTTAAAGATGAAGGGAGAATTAGAAGATAAAGTAATTGCCTTAGGTTTTGAAAATACTATTATTTTAAGACCTGGTATCTTACTTGGAAAAAGAGAGAATTTTAAAGGTTTTGGTAATTCATTTGGTGAAAAGATTGGTGGCATGTTTCATAATACATTTCTTTCTAAATATGTAATGTCCCCTGTAACTGGTGATGAAGTTGCCATTGCAGCTTTGAAATTAGCTACTAAGGAAACTAGTGATAAAGTCACAATTATTGAAGGTTTAGATATCAATAAACTAGCTGCTGAAAAATAATAATGTCGCTTATGGACTTTCAAAGCTTTTGTATAACTAGTAATTACATTCCAACTTCTTGTTTAAGTGTCCTTATATAGTATTTCTTTGTCCAATAGTACGGTGTTGTAATTTATATCAATATACTTGTAAATAGTTGTTGTCATATACACTTAATATATTTAGATACATAAATAGTGAAAGACTATATAGTAATATCATTAACAATGCATAATGCCAAATTGTTATTTAGTGTATAGATAATATCAATAAAGAGCTTTCAAAATATTAATCATTAAATGAATAATAATTAGATGAATACAAATATTCTGTTTGTCTATATTTGTATTTGCAGTGTGTCCTCCATTTCATCTTAGTTGATAGTCTTCTTCTATCACCTATAATATATTGGCCAAATTTGAGAAGTTTATGCTAACTCTAATTTAAATTCCAATCTATAGGATGTTTACTATTAGGTATATTAGTGCAATATTTTTAAGTAAAGTTTCCTATTTGGCAACAAAAAATTTAGATAAACCTTCTACAAAATACTTTTAATATCATATTAAACGAGTCTGTCTTTGATTCATATTGCACAGTAGAAGCTGAATATACTGTAAAGCTGACTTAATTCTGTGATTGTAGTCTTGTGGTATTAAGCTTTTACTTGTTAATCTCAATACGGCTGACTTATGCAGGGGTGTTTTTTTTTTCCATTTTGAACAATATGGGGTAAACTCCCGACTGAATATTAAACTTCTTTAGAATTAAAGAGTTGTGATATTGATAGTATAATGTCTAAGCATAGCTACGATATGAACTTTGGGTTCAATATAATATGGGGAAGTTCAATATACATGTATTTTCTGTTTTAATTCTGATCCTCGATCATTTCCAAGATTGGCATAATTAATTTGTATTTTTTTTCATTAAGTATACAAATGTTTAATATCTATTGAATATTCTGTTACTCGGCCACATTGAGATCTTCTAAGAAACACTTTAATAAACTTCATTAATACTTGGAAGCTATGGAAATTGTTTTTTATATTAATTCTTCTCATGATATAAATGTTTATAAAAGGAGATATCCCATCTTTTTCTTTAAAATTAGAGATTTATGGATATAAAGATCATTCAATAATTGAATTAGCATAAGTTAAATTCTCGATTATTAAATCAAGCTATATCTTAGTCCAATTTTGTTCTTTAATTTAGGTATTAATGTTGTTTCTTAAAAATAACCCTTATTTAAACAGAGATCCCTCTTGGATCTATAAGGCTTTAAATGATAAGCCAAGTCAACAATATCCAATCTCTAAACTTTCTCTTGATAATTTAAGAGTACCAAATCATATCCATGATGTTGGTGTTAAGGAATTAGTAGATCTATATCCTGAAATCGAAATTATCCCTACTGGAGTTTCTATTGAAAGAGTTATATTCAATAAACAAGTCGAATGTGGTAAATCTCATGAATTACAAAATTTATCATTAGTTGATGCCACTATCAATAAGACTAAAATAATTTTAGATAAAATTACAAAGAAACCAATCATTGATTCGAAAACTGGTCTTATAAAAGAGACTAAGAATCATTTTAGATATCTTCTTTGTCCATTTTGTGATATTAAGGCTAATATCAAAACTGGATTGAAGAAATTAAAACATGTCTTCTTTGGTACAAGTGATACCGCTTATAGACATCATTTAGCTCAAGAACATGGTGTCTTGGCTAAAGCTATTCCTACTAGAGACCCAATAACTGGCTTTACATTAGCCATTGATTCGAATAACTCATCATATATCAAATTAGTTGCACTCTGTCCTTATGAACACTTTAAGGATGGTAATAGATCAAGTTGTAATGGTCAATTTGAAGTCAATTTACAAAAGCCAAACCCTTTTGTTGGTTATTTAAGACATTGCGAAACTTATCATGATGAGTTTAAGGCAGATATGATTGTTAGATCAAATAAGACTAAGAACAATGGAAATTCTCATTCATATCCATGTTTCCAAAATGTGTTATTGAATGGAGTTGAAAATTTCTTTATACCTATTGATCTCGAACAAGCCAAGCTTTGGAAAACATCTACTAATTCAAAAATCATTATTCTTGATGATTTGAATATATCAACTTTATTAAAACAAAAGTATTTTTATAATGATTTCCATTATTTTCCAACCTACATTACAGGAGATTTAAAAATGATTAAGAGACCAGAAACTAATATGGAGATAGAGAATCAAACAATGCATGTATCTACAACTAATCATGTAAATGGAGATAGAGAATATGATGATAAAGATCTTTCAATAGATAATGAGAATCAAAAATTATTTGAAACTCCTAAACTTAATAGTACTAATGATTTCAATATTAATGTATTTGTTAGACAAGCTCCAGAGTCGGTACTGGAGTCTAATTTTAATCAGGAAACAATGAATTCAAGTCCAATCAATATGAATCAGAATATAACACATTATCAAACGGAACATTATAAGGAACAAGAACTTATTCCAAATATAAATGTTATTAATAATACTATTGATGAACAACAGATGTTTCCAATTTTAAATAGAAATATAATTGAACAAGGTTCGCAAGGTTCACTTGAAGGAGAACCTTCAATAGGATCTCCAAATGAATATTTTAATGACCAACAATTTGATAATCTATTTGGTTTTCCATTTGATATACTGGATAATCAATTTAATCAATTAGCTTGTCAAAATATTCTCTTCTCAGATCATGAAACTGATATAAATAAAATAATTCAAGATGATTTAATATTTGATCAATAAATCATTTCCTTAACTAATATCCACTAATATCCACTAATAATCTTCAAATTATAGCTGAACTATTCAATACCATCATAAAGTTAGTTAAGCTATAATTAATCCAAGCACTAATTAAATCTAATTAATATATTTTGTATTTTATCTTATTACCATGTATAAGAACATTTATTTGTAAATCTGTAATTACTGAATAAAAAATCAAGACTTTGCAGTCTTTAACTTCGATTTGCTAACTAAAGTACACTCCAATTTAATGGTTATAATTAATCGTTTACTAGATTTGTGCCTTATCTTAATCACCTCTTATTTAAGTGATTATAATTTGAGCTTCATCCTAAGTAACATGAACGGTCACAACTAACAGCGAAAAGCCATAGATTGTATTTGCCGAGCAAGTTAGCTCTATAATTAATGATAAGTTGGAGACTCTTGTAGATTTTAAACATGATATATCAGCCTTCTTATCAAACTTTAGGTAAAATTACATCAGGTTATCAAATCTTCATTACATTAAATACGTGTAATTCAAATCGGTGCCTTTTATTATGGTTTGCTAACTAGTTAATGTCATATCAGTCTTTACGAAGAGTTATAAACGATACCTAACCTGTAATAGGATAGTTTCAAACCAAATGAATGGCAATAATAATGCTTCTTAATATCATAGCATGGAAGTTAGCACAATACTTTCAATTATAAAGTAAATAGAAGATATAAGTATATACTAAATTAATGATTAAACTATAATTCATTTATAGTAATAGGTATTAATAAGTAAGTGTATAAAAATACAAATTCTTGGAAGTGTTCAAAATTTAAGGCTTCTGTAGAGATATAATACCAAAACTATAAAGTATATCTTGAATGATGAACAGATAACCAACTGCTGTTCAATACTTGTGTTAAGTAAATCCAGTAATGGTTCTATTTTATATCATGATATATCAAAAACTTATGAGCACACTCGTTTCTTAGCTTAACTCATAGTAATATTATTAGCGTGCAATCTACCGTACAATACAACGTATAAAGAATACACACACACACACACACACACACACACGTATGTAGTTTTAAGATCATTAGTAGTTTAGTTGCTATATAGAAATCTAATATTGCCAATAAGTTTTTTCTGTACGGCATGAAGAGTTTGGTTATCATTGACTTTTGGTTGTTCAATTTACTTGGCTTTATTACAGTGATAGTAACTGCCACTACTAATGTTATAGTGATAAGAAAATAAATTAATCAGTATTAGTTATAGAATAAGAAAAAAAAATTGTAATGAATACAAGTTAATGGTTCATTCCTGATTGAGGCTTTACTCGAATAGCTAATCATACTTATCTTGGTTGAAGTTTGGAGAAGTATGATCATTTTTTCTGTATTTTGATCATGATAACAGAGGTTTCCTATTTGAATTAGTGAAATTATATTTTGTTTTATTCTTTCAGTTGGAGTTTTAAAATCTATTGAATAAAAGCCAAGATCTATAAATAATGATTCTACTTGAAAATGTATATATATATATATATATGTTATAGGGTAGAAGAACTTTTCAAGATTTGTTGAACTATCACTTATAGGATATTAATAAATAAAAAATTAAACAAATATGTCACATTCAACAGATGTTGAAAAGAGTGATACTAAGAATAATAACATAACTTTTTCAGATTCAGTAGATGCTATTTCAATTGAAGAAGGAATCACTAAGAAAAGTTCAAATGAAGAATCAAGTTCAAAATGGCAAAGATTTAAAGATTCATTCAAAGAGATGGAAATTCCAGAAATTGATGATTCTAATATGACTGAATTAGAAAAAATCATTGCAAAGACTGCTCATTCTCCATTAAACAAATCTTTAAAAGGTAGACATTTACAAATGATTGCCATTGGTGGTGCCATTGGTACTGGTCTATTTATTGGTTCTGGTAATGCATTAAAGAAAGGTGGTCCTGCAGCTCTTTTAATTGGTTGGATCTTAGTTGGTATTATGGTTTATTGTACAGTTCATGCAATGGGTGAATTAGCAGTTACTTTCCCAGTTAATGGTGCATTTAATACCTATGTTACTAGATTTATTGATCCATCATTAGGTTTTACCATTGGTTGGAATTATGCATTACAATGGATTGTTGTTATGCCATTAGAATTAGTGGCAGCTTCAATTGTTGTTGCCTATTGGGATGATACAACAAATCCAGATGCATGGGTAGTTATATTTTATGTTGTAATCTTAATAATTAATTTCTTTGGAGTTAAAGGTTATGGTGAAGCAGAATTTTTCTTTTCTGCATGTAAAGTATTAGCCATTATTGGATTTATTATCTTAGGTATTGTATTAGTATGCGGTGGTGGACCAGAGGGTGGTTATTTAGGTGGTAAATATTGGCAAGATCCAGGTGCATTTTCAAATGGGTTTAAAGGTGTCTGTACAGTATTTGTTACAGCAGCATTTTCATTTGCAGGTACTGAACTTTGTGGATTAGCAGCAGCAGAAGCTGCCAATCCAGCAAAGGCATTACCATCAGCAACAAAACAAGTCTTTTGGAGAATCACATTATTCTATATTATTTCATTAACATTAGTTGGATTATTAGTACCATATACAAATGATAGATTAGGTACATCATCAGATGCATCAGCATCACCATTTGTTATTGCAATTCAAAATGGTGGTATTAAAGGTTTACCATCAGTTATTAATGTTGTTATAATTATTGCAGTATTATCAGTGGGTAATTCTGCAGTTTATGGATTTTCAAGATCAGTTGCATCATTAGCTGCTCAAGGTTATGCACCAAAATTTTTTGGTTATGTTGATAGATCAGGTAGACCATTATGGGGTATTATTGTATGTTTA
>JAJMFI010000177.1:0-22845 GCA_030574595.1 Ruyongia chambardii
TTGACACCAAAATTATATTCTTTAGGATGATAAGATAATCAGCAAATTTTAATAATAATAGATATACTTTAAAAAGAATATATTTCCAATTTTTGAATTTTCTAATATTTGATGAATTATTTTTCGATTGGATAAGTTGATTCATCAATGAGTTTAGTTGTAATACAGAGTTCTTAATGTGAGTAACCAATGATTTCCAAATCATTTCATCTTCTCCTATTAATTTTGGAATCAATTCATATTCCTTAAAAATTATCAAATTTTGATCATTCAAAAATATTTCTGGATTTAACGATAAATGTGATCTATTTTGTAATGAATACTTCTCACAGATTTGAATTAATGAATTTAATAGTTTAATGTAATTAATCTGTTCCTCATAATGTGGCCTTTTAATCAAAGTGAATTTTGTGTAATCTATATCTTTAAATGCTATTACCTTTGGGACTTCAGGATCTATAAGCTGTCCAATCCTTGCATATAACTCAGTGGTACTAGTTAATGACCCAAGAAGGATTACAACGAAATGTATCTGTACAATTGCATCTTTTTGATCATCTGAATTGTTTAGTTTTAATTTTAAAACCCTTAAGTATTTAATTATCTGCAGCAGTTTCTGATAGTTTAAATAGGATTCAACAGTACACAAGTCATCCAATGACAATTTTAAGATGAAGTTCCCCAGCTGGGACATATTCTGCTTGATAACTTCAAGTTATTTGATAGTAAATGCTGCGTATAGGGAGCTCACAATAATAGTCGACACGGACAAATCAACTACTACTTACTATTAATTAGCGTACTATTTTTTGAGAGCTTTATCTCTTCTTTTGGAAGTGCGAAAAAAAAAGCCAAAACTTTGAAGCCTTTAAAAAGAATTATTAATACTCATTCCAGAACTAGAAACTGATGTTGTAGAATATATCAAAGCAAGAGAAGTAGCAGTTTAGTATAATACTGGAGTATGATATGACTGTTATCACATTATAACATTTGGTGTCATTTGAAGTCAACTATATATATATCTATATATTCATTTTTTTTAAAGTGGAAACATTTTCTGATCTCGACATGCACAGATCTTACCATCACAAAAATATTGTACTGGTGACAACTTATCTTCTATTCTTTTATGAGAATATGATCTACTATTAAAGAAGCATAAATCTAAGTGATTCATGATGGATATGTGATAGGAGACCTGAACGAATGAAACAAAGACACGCATGAGAGTTACACATCATCTCGCGTGTCTTATAAAGATAATAGGGTTGATGAGAATGTCAAAGTCTTTCAAGATGACATGGCTGGATTTCAGCAATTAATTCCAAAATGATATAATATTCCTTGCTTATATTATAAACATGTTTTGATATTAATTGCACTGAACTATATTTACCACATTGTACGAACATTGTTAAGCTAGCTTTATTTACTGTTGTTATGTCTGCTTCTACTTCTGTTCATCTTTTAATGCTATTTATATCTCGAATTTGATTATCCATTTTTGGCTGCTTGATATGCCAATTATACTGAAAGAGCCAAGACTAATTATAAAGCAATCAATTTATGTATTTCAATATGATCTAACGCGTATTATTTGAAAGCACATTCAGTACATGACTAGCTGGAAGCTGTAATATTCCTTTACTAGCTGTGGAAAGTGCAACCAATACACTGTTTTTCTAGCACCCAATGCTTTTTACCACTGTGTTAAGTCATTTGCTTATAATTGCTTCTATCTTCTATCTCAAAGCATGTTAGAATAATAGTATTACAAGTATTAGATAAAGAAAATAGTTAAGGATGATCAAATAGTATCGAGGTTTAAGCGCAATAGTCTACTAAATAATTGAATTACGAGTTATCCCCTGTTTTTTTTTTTCAATAAATAACGAGTATATATTATTCAGGTGAAAATAGTATATAAAATGTAAGTAAGTCTAAAATAAAGTAATAAAGGAACATATTTTAGTAAATATCATGAATGAGAATTGTAAAATGAATATTTTCTTATTCTCCTCTCCCTCTCTCCATGTAGAAATTTTTATATTTCTATTAAAAACATCTTCTTAAGTATTTTAATCTTTAGATAATAATGTCTTACTTTATCTTTTGAAAGTCGGAATTGAACCGGAATTGGAATAAGTTCTTCCTTTCTGTAGGAAATAATATGGAAATAATATGGAAATTGAGTAGAAAATGGCTGATTTGAAACCATTATATAGAGGGTGAAAGTTAATGATTTTGTATAATACTAAATGAGTATCCCACTAGGATCTTAAGCAATACACATGATATGAAATTTTATTCTTTTTAGATCGTATACCACTAAAATAATATATAATTTTTACACCCATAAAAAGACGAGCATAAAAGAAAATAGGGATAAAACCACGAATATTGATCAAAAAGACAGCTATTAAAATGAAACTGACTTCTAAGCGAAGCCAACCCTCCGTATAATAAGATATAATACCACCATTGGTGAGCAGAAGGGCCTAGTTTAAAAACGTCGCGCTTTTTTGGGAGAAATATGCTATATTAAACAGCGGAGAAAAAGGAGCATGACAAGCTCGCGTGGCGTAATGGCAACGCGTCTGACTTCTATTTGTTTACAAATAAGGTCATCAGAAGATTCTGGGTTCGACCCCCAGCGTGAGTGCTTGTTATATAATTTTTTTGCCACTTTTTATTATTTCAGACCAAAATAAGGAAATGCATATTACTCGATTATTTACAGTTTATTGTCAATTTTTATATTAAACTCTATTTGTAACTTCACAGTGAGCTTTTGAACATATATTAGAAGTAACAATACTACTCATTAGAACTAAACTAATACTTGGAATGTTTGGGCCAGAACTCACAGAGATTAAAGAAAGTTACTAAAAAAAAATCAAAAGAGAACATTTACTCTTCCTTTTTCTCAGATAGGTCTTTCAACTCAATATCATTTGATCTAATAGAGTGTGGTTTAGCAAGATTTTGCTGATGATCATCTATTAATAAACTTTTCAGATGCTGTTTGATTTGGTTCTTTAGTACATTAACAGTCATTAAAACAGGCCCCCACATATTTAGTGAATTGATAACAAAAGCACCAGCACCAAACATCAAAACTAAAACTAAATACAATGGGTTTCTTAAGATTGCCAAAAATTCATTCCAACCCAAGACTATTAGTAAAACATATATGAAGGAAGGAATGTTTGTAACGTTATTGATGATTGAGCGAGTTGCATCCCTATAGCTGATTTCTGCAATCTTTAATAATTTTTGTTTTATGACCAATTCGTCAGAAGAATCCAAGACCAATCCAAATTCATGATCTAATTCTTTATCCAAATCAACATCCGGTAATATTTCAATGCCTTTGTCTGATTTTATAATGGCATATATTGGAATAGATGAGATTGTTTTATCAATAGCTTCTTTGTAAAATTTATTAATTTCAATTTCAGTCTTGAAGATTCTTGGAACCGAATGTTCATCATAATAGAATTTGTCTTCAAATTGATGTCTTAATATCACAAGTATATTTTCTTGTGATAAATAGTCATGAATAAATTTATCTAATGCTAGCCATGCAGATAGTTGAATATCGACTAAAATCTTTTGATTTGTCTCACTTGATCCGAGTTTAAAATCATAAGAATTATCTGAATCAGTTTTATATTTACTTAATAAAGATTCTAATGAAGATTTGAAATAAGTAATTAAGGAACTCCACATTTCATTAGTTGGGGTTTGAAAAGTTTCAGTAGCTTTATTCTTGATAAGAGGTGTCAATTTCTTTAGTATTTGAGTTGATAAGTGTTTGATTTCCTTTTCTGTCAAAATTTCAACTTCTTTTTCAATCTCTACGTTCATTTCAGAAAGTTCAGATTCATAAGTGAAATCTTTAAATAGATCTGCATCAGCCTTGAATGATGATAATACTTCTTTCTTGACCGCGATAACATTGTCCAAGAAGGAAGTGGTTCCCAGCTCTGAATTTGCTTGAACTCTTGTTTTGAAAGATTCGATTTTTTGTGCTTTACATGCTTTCAAGTACTTGGTAAATATTTCCTTAAGTTTTGAGCAGACTTCCTTTTCTAGCTCATCTCTCTTTGGTAAATAGACAGTGGCTGTATAATGAGAGGCAAATGAATCATATTCATTTAGTGTTAATTCTTGTAATGATGTAAACGTTTCAGCTAAATCTTTAGCATCAATTTTTGAGTAATCAATTGAATTAAAGTTATCATTGAATTTTTCAGTGAAAGCTACTAAAGTTTCTTTGATAATTTCATCACATCTAAATCTAGCAACTAATATTTGTTGAGTAGGCAAATCTAAATCCTTATTGGATTGAATTTGATCCCAACAGTTTTCAGAGTAAAGTGCCCAACCATCAACTGGCAACGGTTGCTTTTTATCTTTATTTAATTCAATGATATTATCACCTAATTTTTTTATATCGCTAATGAAATTTTCTGGTTGTAATAGTTTATGAGCTAAAGTAACAAAATTTAATTCAAAATAATCTGATAAAGAAGCATTGATCAAATCTGTTGGTTTATTAATACTTGTCCACATTTTATTGATGTCTTGAGTTAAAGTATTCGTTAAATTTTCTAGTGGCGTTATACCGATATGATCTCTAATGACGAATAATAGAACCACCTTTTGATGATCTCTTCTACCTTTACCAAATAAAGCTAAATTGACCTCAAATACAGTTTTTAAAAGACCCATATTAGCACCTTGGTAAAGGCCAACTTGATGTTCCCAAAGGTTAACAATTAGGATTTGAGATGTCGATAATGCAAATAGAGCGGCTTTTCTTTCAAAGTCTTGATCTTCACCACGCTCTCTACCATCAGAGCCTTCAACATCCATTATGAATAAATGTTGATTATTAGCGTTTTCTCTGTTATCAACATTAATCTTATTGGTATAACTTAACCAAATACCCTTCGTAGTTTGTTGTCTTTGAATTTCGTTCATTACGTCAAATTTGGTATAGAATAAATTATTTAAAAGGGTAGATTTACCAGTAGATTGAGATCCAAAGACTGATATTACATGATAGTTTAATCCGAAATCATCAGTAACTGATTTAAGATAAGTTTCAACTGGAGCAGCTCTAAATTAGATCAATCAATACGAACTGTTAGTATATACATCTAAAAGAATTTAGAACAATTTTTTTCAGAAATTGACAAAAACATACTGAAACTCTTTATCTTCATTTATGACTTGAACAGAATCCATGATGATTAGCTGACTTCAGAATTGGTGATCTTATCTTTTATTCGTAAGTTCAAGTTGGTTTACAAACACTAGATATAATTTCCAACAAAATCCAACAAATTATACTTAGGTGTTCAGATTTTAGAGGTGTCCTTTTAGCAAATTTTATTTTTTTCCAGAAAATAATCACTTGAGAATTCAATCAACATCATCAACGATCAATAGATAAAATTAAGCTAAGATTATTAATCAGTGTATATAATGAGTGTTAATTTTGAAACTGATATCAAAAATCCTAAACTGAAGAGAACCTTGGAAAGGTTCAAGGCTAAGATTGTAGATGGTGATTACTATGAAGCACATCAAACTTTAAGAACAATAATCAATCGTTATAAGAACAAGAAAGAATATGATGAATCAATTGATCTATTATACCATGGTTCTCAGTTACTATTGAAATCCAAACAATATTCTATTGGCTCAGATTTATTACTATATCTATTAGAAGTTTACAATGAAGCTAGTATCAAAGTAACTAGTGATTCTAAATTAAGAATCATTCAATTGATTTCTCTATTTGATGCTAAAGAACCAACATTAAAACAAATCAGTACAGAAGTTATCAATTGGTCTATTAAAAATGGTGAGTATCCACTAGGTGATCCAGATCTACATCATTCTCTTGGTTTAAAGATGACTGATAATGATGAACTAGCATATGATGCCGAGAAACATTTAGTTTTAGGTACAAATCAAAGTTTTAATGTCTATTTAAAACTAATATGGGATTGGTATAATGAGGATAGTAATAAGCTAAATATATCTCTTTATGCGGAAAGAATTGTTTTGAATTATTTAGTTATTGAAAATATTGAAAAGGCTAATAAAGCATTATCATATTTTCTCTCAAATATAGATGATGAATTTAAATTTGAAACAATTAAAGAATTAGATCAAACATTCAAAATTTATTTACAAGAAGAGTTAAAAACTTTGAACTTCTTACAATTGTTAATCGCTACTATCGAATATCAAAATACTGAATTTTTCCAAAGACTATTAAATAGGTATAATGGCAATATTAATAAGGATATATACACTTCCACTTTGGGAACAATATACTTTGGGTTAAAGATACAAAAGCAGACCAATATCTTTCAAGATCTAATAGGTGGTTTAATGGGATAGCTATAACATAATTTAATGTAATGATTAATTAGTTACAAAATTTATTTAGACATGTGGGTTGATATTTGACAATTTAACAAATTTAGGCCTTGTAATAATTTTCTATTAGAATTGTAGATGCGTAGTATTTAGAAGGAATCTGATTAAAAGTTTAACTAAATTTACCACTCCCTATCAATTTGGTAATTGAACGATAATATAATAGAAACGATAGAATGCCACTAAGTGCGCTATACGTCATTAATTTCAACCACTTTGATGTGACACAAACTACTTCTAAGTCTATCAACTTCATAGACACAAAACTGCTGGAAGGTTCTAAATGCCATCTGCATAAGATTTTAACGGTTCCAGCTTATCCGAGGCCTCGTAGGCAGAGCCCCAGTAATTAGACAGATGGCTACGGGGGCGAGATTGCCTTAAGTTCTGCAATAGTACAAATACCAGATCTATTTATTACCCGCATGTGAAGTTTTTTTAATTTTTTTTTCGTTCCAGTATAAATATCGATCGAATTGCCACTTAAGTTGAATTAATCTTTAGTTAACCTATTCGATAAATTTAACAACAAACTACTACTACATTACATATATTAACAATGGCTAGATCAAGAGGTTCATCCCGTCCAACAATTAGTCGCTCAGCTCCTGCTCCAGCTCAAACAAGATCAGCTCATACTGCTGCTGCTCCAGCTCAAACTTACTCACATCCACCAGCTGTCGCTCAACCTAAACAACCAGGTTTATTTGCTCAAATGGCTTCTACTGCTGCTGGTGTTGCTGTTGGTTCTGCTGTTGGTCACACAATTGGTGCTGGTATGACTTCCTTGTTTGGTTCATCATCTGCTCCAGCTGAAACTCAACAAGCTGTAGCTCCTGCTGCTTATGAAGCTCAACAAAGTACTCAACAAGCTCCAGCTGCCTGTGATGTTGATGCTAGAAACTTTACCAGATGTTTATCTGATAACGATGGTAACATGCAAATCTGTGATTTTTACTTACAACAATTAAAGGCCTGTCAAGAAGCTTCAAGACAATACTAAGTTATAAACTATTTAAATTTTTAGAGCATATTTTATTTATTATTAAGTCAATTCATGTAGTTATTAATATGATTGATATATCTTTACTACAAACTATTTATTACATTATATTACCCTTGACAATTCCATCTGTGTATATACATTTTTAATTTTAGATTTTTTATTTTCTTTGGAGTTCATATTTCGTAAAACTTCGAGACAGCCGGAATTCGCTGTTAAGACTTAAATTTTAAATGAATGTGTTTATTTTTCTCCCTCCTGTAAAGATTACAAAATTAGAACTTAAATAAAGAATTATGGAGAAATATATTATTTTATTATCACTATTTTGACGTTCTTAAGAAATTGAATTTAGTAACCTGAAAGTCATTCAATATGAAGGGTATGGAACTGAAGAGCTAGACTGATTTTGCTTTGGATTAATTTGAATTGGATTTGGAATTGGTGGAATTTGAACAGGATTTGGGATTGGTGGTATATTTACCAATTTAGGCGCTGAATTGCTTTGATAAGGAGAGTTTTGATTATTCGATTGTGGAATCTTAATACTTAGTGGTTGTGAATTACTACCATTCTGGTAACCTTGATTAGCATCTGATGAATTTTGTAATGCTTGTGTGTATTGCTGATGTGAGCGGTCAATTCTGTCTCTGCTAGAAGACCTACTGTGTTGTTGTTGTTGTTGTTGTTGATCGACTAATCTTGGCGGTTGGAACTGTTGATTTTGGTACGGCGATTGCTCTCTTTCTCTAGTTGGTGAACGATTTTGTGGAGTACCATTCATGATTGATACTTGTGAAGCTTGATCTCTACTATTGGACCGACTATGTCCATTATTGTTGAATGCAGCTGATGGTGGATGTAACTGATGTTGATTATATGGAATGTTCTGCTGCGTATGTTGTTGTTGAAATGACGAATTATATGGTATGTTTGCAGTTGAGACAGAGCCCGAATTCTGTTGTGAATAGCCGTTAGTTGGATGCGGTTGTTGTCTTACATTCTGAGATGGCATCTGTTTTTGATTTTGTTGAGAATTATGATCATTGGATGATTCATTTGAAAGGTTATTAGTTCGAGAAGATTCATTCGAAGAACATTTCCTGGCATCATTAATGAAGCTAGAACGAGGATCTGATGATGGAACCGCTTTAGTTGTAACTTGATACTGCGACTGCTGAACTGGTTGCTGTAGAACGGTTTGAGGAACTTGACGGGCTTGCTGAACTTGCTGAGCTTGTTGAGCTTGTTGGCGTTGACGTTGCTGTTGCTGCTGTTGCTGCTGTTGCTGCTGTTGTTGTTGTTGTTGTTGTTGTTGTACAATTTGAGACTGTGGTTTAACAGCTTGCAGTTTGTCAAATTCAGATTGGTCATTCAAACTATTATATAAATCATGAGCAGTTTTTAGCTTCATATGCAGATTATATAAATCGTTATATCTTTGTCTATAGCTATCGATTAGATCAACAAGATCAGGCTTTTTTGTAATAGTATTTTGAAATAAGGATCTGAATTCACTACCTGATTTTAATTTATCAAACTCACTTGATACAGAAACACTATTTAACAGAACCATAAATTTTTCAACATCATTGTACAATTTTAAAATATCGGTCTCTTTAGCGACTTCATCTATTAATTCTTGATCAGAAAGATCATAAATTGGTGTAACATAATTGAATGGAAATAATCCAATAGAACCATTTAAACAACCTTTACCCCAATCTTTATAAACTCTTTCGATAACTGTAAGTACATCCCCCTTTTCAAAACTTAATTCTGCAGCATCAGTTGACACCAAATCATATAAAGCTCTAACTCTCAAGAATTTAACTTCACCATTTCTTAACTGTGCTGGTTTTGAAGTTGCCTTCTTAGGTTGTAATGGTATTTGACTTGGAACTACTTGGTCAATAGTAGTTTGTGTTTGAATTTCTGATCTGGCTGATACTTGATTTTGTGGCTGCACAGCTGTTTGAACTTCAATTAAAGGTTGTTGTGGATATGGTGTTTGCGTTTCTGGTAGTTCTGGTTGTACTTGCACTGTTTGTACTGTTTGGGGTTGAGTTCGTTGTGCCGTAGAAACAGGTTGTGATTGAGTCGAAGACTGGATATCTTGTTGACTATGACGTGGTGGAGGAGGAGTTGGAGCAGATGGATGGGAAGCAGGAATTGAAGTGGAGTTTTGGTTTATACTTGTTGGAACAAATAAATTGTCACTACTAGAAGTACCGGAACCAGAGCCAGAGCCAGATGGTTGTCTTGAATCATGCTGTGATGCTGATTGTGACAATACAGCATCATACGATGGTGGTAATGGTTGTTGAATAATTTCTTCATCCTCATCTTCATTCTCAAATATTTGTGATGATCTTTGAGGAGGAATAGCAGGGGAACTAGTAGAATTGAAATTATGATGAATATTAGCAGGACGACGAGTTGAAGCTTGTATATCAGCTTGAACTTGAGCTCTAGCTCTTGCACGTTCATGAGCTTCATTCAATGCTTGAGCTTGATAATGTTCATAATTAAAATTTGAAGTTTCTCTCAATGATAAATTTATAGCCTTTTCAAGAGCTTCCTGTTCAGCCTTTTCTTCAGGTGTTGGCTCTACATTTATTGGTCTTGAAGGTTTTGATGGTGGGAAATATTCTTGATGCTTTGACTTTATTTTGTTAAAGGTATGTTGTAATCTTTCATATAGAGGATTTGAACCGAAAGAAACAGATAACGCAATAAGCATTTGAACAATTTCAGTTTTAATATCAATTGAAGTTTCTGGATCATCTAGTTTATCCAATAATAGTCTTGTAAAACTTTTTGAATTAATATATTTCATAACACTTGTAGTTGAACAATTTAGAGCCAATGATCTTGTTAAGGATAATGCTCTTAGTTGAGTATTTTCTTCATTAACTTGCATTCTATCAATGATGAATCCAATTACCAATTTTGCAGCTCTATTTTTATCATCAGCAGTATCAATTGTATCACCTAGTTCCAAAATATATTCCCAATTATCAGCTACCAATGAATGATCTGTAGCCTTGTATACCATATGATTTAATATCATTGGGAAGTCGGAATTATCTTCAGACATGATAATCAATTATGAAGGATGTATCTATCACTAATATTATTATAAAGGATGAATTTGGAAAGGAAAATGAAAGAGAAAAATTGATAGCCACAATCAACGAATAAACAATATATAATCTGGATATAGAGAATTGATTGTATATATAAGCTGTTACACTTACGCGCTACTGAAGAAGCTGCTACTAATACTATAAATAGTTCCTTTAATCTATATGCGTGCTTTTTTTTTCTCTTTTTACATTTAACAAAAAAAAATAACCTTAATAAACAAAAAGCTTTGAAGCATTGCCCAAAAAAATAAGCACTGCTTTTGAGGGAACATTATATTCTGATAACAATAGATAATATTATTAGACGATAATGAATGACACTCAATTAAAATGATGATTGTTATAATTTTATTATTTTGATTACACTGCCTTGCTTCAAGAGATCTTACTCTCTATCTTGTCATTAAGTTTATTTATTATCCAGTCGTACCACCATTTGTGATTTTTTCATCAGTCGTGTAGCCACATACAGTTCCATTTTTGGCGATTTTGTAAATACATCAAAAAAATCATCTTTTCATTTCTTAAAAAGAGTCAAGTTCTTTAAGACTTTGTTATTATTATCCTTTGCTTTAAGTTTTATTTATTGCTATACTCTCATCTATTTAACTAATATTTAAAATAAACATCATAGTACTTAAATTTTCCTATCTATCAAGAGCTAGTAATGTTAAGAACAGTCAGATCATTTCCAACTCTCAGAGTTTTGGACTCTGCTATGAAGACCGAAGCTTCCCATACCACAACTGTTGCTGCTACAACTAATACCATCAACACCAAATATAACTTATCAACACCAAATATTAAAAACCCACAACTCATATTCACAAGAGATGTTCATCACTCTTCTAAACAAAATACCACTCTTTTGTCAACATCTAAACAATCTGAATATGGGGTTATGAATTTGAAAACTTTAAAAGATGAATGTCGTAGAAGAGGTTTAAAGATATCAGGAAAAAAATCAGATCTAGTTTCAAGAATAAGTCATTATGATAGTTCTAAATCTATTGGTATTCATCAAATGTCAACAGATTCTTCTTCCAATAATGTTAATAACATTAATAATAATTCAAATTTTACTGGAAAGCAAGCAAAAACTGTTCAAAAATTAAATCAATTAGCAAAGAAAGCATTTTCAACAACCTCAAAAAATAATTCTAAAGGTGATTCTTCTCCTATTGATGATTTCAAAGTCAATTTAAGTACAAAAAATGAAACTAAAAAAGAACAAACAATTAAGGTACCTTCACTCAATTCAACTGCTTCTAAAAAGCCAGTTACTAAAATTGAAAAAGAATTAGCATCGGAAGCTATTACAAAACCAAAGGAAGAGACTGTTGTTGCAGTTGAAGGTGTTAAAGTATATGAAAGAAATGTTATTCCTGATCCAAGTTTTGAGACAACAACACTAGTGAAACCAGAAGAAAATAAGGAATCCAAAACGAAAGAAGGTACAAAGGAAGAACCAAAGGAAGAAAAATTTGAATATGAAGAACATGAATTTTCTTCTCGTGAAAAGCAATTCTTCTTTGGTTCTTTAGGTGTCTTTGGTGCTTGGTGGAGTCTTAAATATAAGGATGGTAGACATTAAAAAAGTAAAATAGCCCCATTTCATGATTTACGACTCAATTTCTTTTATTCTTCTATTCTTCCATTATTAATTATTTTATTCTCCTTTTATCTTTGACATTATTTATTTAAATTTACCTCTATACTATCAATATTGATACCATCTATTATTTTTTTGTGCGCCCTATTTAATGGATCTCGATCCAATTACGTTTTCTTTTTATAACAATATCAACCCATAGTTATATACACATTATTGGAAAATTTTATGTAGTCCCTTTACAACAAAAGTAAAAAATCAAATTGTGCTTTTATATTAAGAAATCATTATTATTTACTATAAACTATTATCATGAGATAGATCTAGTAGTTATGAACAATATCTTTATATTTATTCATTATGCTGTGTAAGTTCCTTTTCAGAAACGATGGTTTGCTTTTCAATTTCTAATTCTGGTGAAACATTTTTATCAAGTCTCAATACTGACTTTTTATCATTATCATTATCATCGTTATCATTAATATGATTTAAATTATTTTCAATATCATTTTCATAAATGACATTATCTAATTTTCTATGAAATTTTTCAGGACCAAAAATAGTAATTACTAATAGACAAGCAAATACAGAACCAGTAAATATAGTCATAACTTTACCATAATCATAGATACCACCTGCCAATGGATATTTAGCACCTGCTTGAGATTCAATAGTGGAAGAACCAGATGATGCCAAGTTACCTAATTGATAAACAAACCCAGTGAAAAGAGTTCTAAATTCATCTGGAGCTAATTCAATTAGATAAATTGGAATAATTCCCCAATTACCCATAACAAATAATTGAAGAAAGAAACCTGAAGCCATTATTGAACTTTGATTATTTGAACTAAAAGTTGGATATGCTAAAGCACCAGCACATATACAACAAATAATAATTGCTAAACGACGACCAGTAAATTCAGATAGTATACCAATACAAAGACCACCAGTCATGGCACCTAAATTAGTTACAACAGTAGTGACAGTCTTAGCATCAGCAGATAGATCTAGTTGCTTTACTAACATTGTTGGGAATAAATCTTGAGAACCATGAGAAGTAAAATTCATACCTGCCATAAATACTAATAAATATAGGAATAATAACCAATATGTCTTTATACAGACAAATAAATCTTTTAAATATTGTTTTACTGGGTTTGAATGTTCTCTTGATAAAGTAATTTGTTTTGATCTTTGGAAATATTCAGTCTCTGGAGTAAAGAATCTCCAAACAAAAAGAATTGCAGGAGGAGCAGAAGAGAACCAAAATAGAGCTCTCCAACCATGAGGAGTAAATTCAAAGGCTCTATAAAAGATGATAGCAAGAATATAACCAAAATTGTAACCAACAAGGAAGATACCACTTAATATACTACGTGCTTCAGCAGGAGCAGTTTCTAAGCTTGTTGCACTTGCAGCACCATATAGACCACCAAGAGCAACACCAAAAACTGCACGAACACCTAAGAATTGTCTATAAGTCTGAATAAAACCTGAACCAATTTCAATAACAACAAAGATGAATGTACAAATTAAATATGTAACTCTTCTACCAAAATTATCACTAACAAATCCAAAGATTAATGCACCAGCAGATCTTAACATTAATACTAAAGTAATACCCCAAGTAATATCAGTAACACTTCTATCTAAGGAGACAGCAATATCACTTGCAGCAGCAGAAACGATATAAAAATCAAAGGCATCAATGGCCCAACCCATATAACCTAGGAAGAATAAATTCCAATCATGTCTAGTTAATAATCTTAATGGAGGAAATGGATTTAATACCGATATACTTGTAGATGGTAATTGGAAAAGTGATGGAATTCTTGTTAATAGATATGATTTTATATTCTTTAAGGTAAGATCAGGAGGAGCAGTATCATATTCATACTCCTGATGAATATGTTTAGTATTATTATTGTTACTATCTTTAATATCAAATACTTGTTGATCTTGATCAGAGGTAGAAGCACTCATGTTATATATACTATGCACTACTTATAATAGAATAGAATATACTATATACTACTACTACGTACTTAAGAGAAACTTGACGAAAAGCATATAACTTATATAATTTTTTTTTAGTAATTCGGTTCTGGACGGTTACAAGTCCATTGGGTGTAATGTTTTATTAGAGTCATTCCTCTTTTATAGTGATTAAATTTTTATTTTTGAAATTTAGCCTCTTCTCCTCCTCCAGATTTGTACATTTTCAACTTTGAAACCCTTCACTGAAAAGCTGAGATGGAGGAACATTCGACGAGTGTATGTATACCATCTACTGTAGTATAGTACACTGTATAATATACACTATGCTATACCATACCATAGAGATTTTTAAATCTAGTAGTGAGTGAGTGAGTGAGTGACTCACACTTTTCAGTATATGCTAAATTTTTTCTTTCATAGAGCCGGCGTTAATAATTTGTAAATGAATGGCTGAGAAAAAAAATTTATATGCCATTTGCAAATTTACTATTGTTCGCACTGTGCAAACCCTTAAAAAAATCTTGTCAAATTAAATGAACAACCAAAACGTAAAGAAGTTTAAAGACATACTAATTATATCAGAGTACAATTCATTAGTCTGCTAGTAGTATTCGCACTTAGTAACACTTGATCTTCTATTATATCAGTAGTAATTGTTAAATTTTCCTCTTGCAGCTCGGCCATCTGGAGAAATTTTTGTTTCATCATTTTTTTTTTATGTATTTTTTTTTTGTAAAATATCTAAAGAAAAAAAAAAAAAAATTATTGAAAGCTAAGATACACTTTTGCGAATAATTATCTCCTGAACTGGTAATTATTTATTGGCAAAGACAAGTACAAATTGCGTAATATTTTGTATATCAACTTCGTGTAGTCACAATATATCTTTATCAGACAAACGTGTCACCACTTCAGAAATATACAATAGGGTTACGACTTAATGAAAACTACAATTTATAACTAACTTTATAATAAGAATATATACTATATATAAAATATAAATAAGATGATCAATAGACCAAATACACAATAAAGACACTAAAAAGATGTACACAACAACAACAATAGCAATAGCAATAGCAATAACTTGAATATTATTTGAATCTAATATTTTATAAACTCCACTTTAAATAAAATTTATGGTTATTATACCTATCTATCTATCTTGATTAATTATGATCAGATATACCAACTTTAACATCACTATTTTTCATATAACTATTACCAGTAGATGATTCTTCCTTATCATTATCAACTGCATTTAAATATTCAATATTTGATAATGGCACTTCTTGTTCTCCTGTTTCTAAATCATTATATTGACTTAATAGATGTATATATGGATCTGACATTTCTTCAATTTCAAATGCATCAAGACCCATTAATTCTGCCTCTTCAGATACTCTCATCTTTAATCCTGGAATATAATTAATCATATAACATAATGCAAATGTACAAATAGCTGTCCAACCAACAATTGCTGCTGTACCAGCTATTTGATAACCCATTTGTTTCCAATGATGAAATATCCAACCTCCTTCAATTACTGTAGCTCCATCTAATCCAGCAATATGTGGTGATGCAAATACACCAATAAAGATTGATGCAAACATACCACCAATACCATGAATACTAAAGGAATGTGCTGGTTCATCAACTCCCATCCATTCAGCACAGTTATAGGTTAAACGACAAACAATAGCAGTACAAATTGCTCCAATAGCAATTGCATAAGGTGCACAAAAACCACAACTATATATATAAGTATATTTGACTTGTTAGTAAATCATATTCAAATAATGTTCCATTTGATATTAAAATTTAAATTTAAATTTGAAAAATACATACGCAGGAGTGACAAATACAAGACCAGCAATAAGACCATCACAACATGCTTCTAATGAATATTTACCTCTAATCCAATAGTCTAAAAAGAAAAATGTAACAGTACTAAATCCAGCACTAATTTGAGTATTAGTTAAAATATAAAGAGTTCTTGGAGTTGAAACACTTAACATTGTACCAGAATTGAAAAATAACCATGGGAAATAAATCAATAATGAACCAATAAAGCCTAATAATGGAGAATATTGTTTAACTTTTGCTTTTGAACCTTTACCAAATCCTAATCTTGGACCTAAAAATATTGAATAACATAAACTTGCAACACCAGAACTAACATGAACAGGTCCTCCTCCTGCAAAATCAAGAGCACCTAATGTATATAACCAACCATTTGGATCCCAAACCCAATATGCAAAGGCACAATAACAAACAGTACACCAAGTGACACCTAATACTAAAGATGGTAATAGTCTACCTCTTTCTGCAATGGAACCAAGAAAGATTTGAATTGTACAAATTGCAAAGAAATCAGTAAATGTAAAATTTAAAATTGCTGGAACAGTTTGTGATGAATATAATGGACCAGCATTTAATTTTGTTAAACCACCATATCTAAAATTACCTAATATTACTGAAGATGATGTCTCTGAGCATGCTAATGAAAATCCAAATAAGTACCACTGAATTGTAATTAATGCTGTTACAAGATAAGATTGAATACATAAAGTGATAATATTTTTACCTCTCATAAACCCACCATAAAATAATGCGATACCTGGTGTAATTACACTAATTAAAATTGTTGCAACGGCCTAGATTGATTATTAGTTAGTCAATTATTATTCTTTACATCTTCTTCTATCTTAGAAAGAGATAGATAGTAACTGGTAGTGAGGACTTTATTTCCTATTTAGGAAATTAGATAAAATTTCATAACATCCAAACATTATGTAGATATTACATTACTCACAATATAGCTGTAAAATTAGAAATGTTAGTAACAGTTAAAGATAGTAAAGAATTTACTTTCAAACATCAAATAAATCATAATAGGATAGTATAAATCACCATATTAAAACATTCTCTTTTTAGTGATTTAAAGGATATATCATATAAATGATAATCGAGATGGAAAGTTGGAAACAAACATTGGTAAACATACGCCATATCAGATGTATTTAAGTTAGCAGTTTGTTCTGCATATTCTTCAAAGAATTCAGTCATATTTACATCTCTCTTGTAGAGATGATCCAATACATTTGTGTTCATTTTGTTAAACTGTTGTACTAATCAATAGTATTACAGTTGTTATATATAATTCAATTTAATGGTACAATACAGTGTATACTGGAATCTAATTTATAATATAATTTAATTTGCAGTTCAATAATTGCAGATTATATCTAGAAGATTTTCCTCCTATTTATATATAGTTTAGGAATAGTGTTTATCATGAATAAAATTTATAAATAAATTTAATTCAACAGCATGCTCGCGGCCAATGGCTAAAGTCCAAAGGCTAAGACTTTTTAAACCTGTACACTAACTAGCACTATATCTATAATTTATATTAATAAGGAAACCGTTAGTATGAGTTTTGATTAAAGAGCTTATGAATACTGCTACCATACAAATTACAATGAAGCAGCTCAAAATTTCTGAAAACGGTTAAAATATTCTTATCGCGCTGATCGGAAAATGTTAAGGTGTACTGAAGGTAAGAGCAGCAGTGGATAGTAAAAACTTGATATAGATAAGAGTTCAAACTTTATGAATTGAAGAAAATACTCGAGAAGTAAGGCAAGGGATGCTCATTGGCTAATCAGTCATCGAATTAGTGATATCATACAACCTTACAGGTAATTTTCAACTGTTAAAGATTGGATAAAGGGTCATTATCGTTATTATCTTACTCAAAGCTAATTGGATGTTGGATCTGTCAGTTTTGTAATAATCATTAACAATTAACTGCATAACGTACAATAACTAGTATAACCAAATATACATATAGACTAATCACTAATTTAACTATTATACTGTTATTTTTGTTTATTATTAACCATCACATTTTTAGATTAAAATCTGAATTCCGAGCTGTTCCAGCTTATCCAATATTTAATTAATAAATTAAAATATTGAAAGGGGTTAACTGTTATAATCTATACCGCTAGTATATATTTGATTCATAATGGTTATTGATTCATAAAAAGCAATTAATATAAATAGGCGTATTTGATATATTATATTCAACCTTATAATGGTATATATAGGTTCAGCTTTTTTTTTGTGAAAGTTGAATACAAAATAATAATAGTAATAACTATCTATTGAAGACTCCATTTGAATCATAATTCCAGTGCAATTTGTAGGAACTCTCCTTGATGAGAATTTCATAAAACGTAATATAACAAGATAGAGACAAAGTATATAAAGAGGAACCCACAGAACTTCTCTTCCATGGAATGTTTAACCTATCATCATTAATCATTATGATATTATAATATGGTATCCATACTAGTTAACGTCTATTATAGTAGAGAACTCAACGACAGAAATGAACTAACTATAGATAGAGTTATAAATATGATATAATGAGATAAGATGCTCGGTTTAATTATTTCGGTTGAAATCCTATCTGTTAATATTATCTACTCTTGGTCATTTTTATCAGATTGTCAAATATTAGTAGTATATCATGATCATATTTTACTATAAATTCGTAATATAATAACAGATTATGAAGCTTTGAATAATAGATACTGATTTTAACTTTAATAATTGTATGGCTTTGTTTACAGTCATGAATATTCAAACAAATTTCTATTTCTAGCCATTTTCAGCAACTTAGAACCATTCATTATTCAAGCATAATCTTATTGTTGACATCTGTCATGAATCAAATATGGCTTGCTCCCACTCAAGTTTGATTGTTTGATTTACAGATATGTTTTCATTATTTGTCAATATTCATACAAAATTTAACATCTAAACCAATCACTATCATGGTAGATATCAAAGATATATATGCCGTTATATCCAGTCTAATTTGATCATTTATAAAGCGTATATACTAGTCAGTATATGATTGTTGATTGAGATTAGATTGGAATGGCAATTCAGTTAAATTGATTGGTATCATTCAAAAAATTGTATATTGATTGATAAACTACTAAAATAACTCGTTGATGATACAAACCAATTATATCAATACAATCATCAGTGTCTATCTTAAATATCACTATTATTAATTCTATTATATTGAATGAGTTCTTTCTATATATAATTATACAAAAAATGTATGAGGTAAGTTAATATAATATAATCTCTAAATTCTAATTAAAAATATCATAAGAATTATGAATTATGCTGCTCTTCTTTTTATCTTAATCTTGGGACACTAAAAAACTAGTAGATTCAATTATTCAGTTTATAAATAAATAATTAATCCTCTGTTGATTCTGGCCATTTGAAATGTCCACTTTCAATTAATTCTTCAATTGAATTAGGCACTTTATTATTATTTTCTTTAATGAATTTAAAATAGGCTTCTTTTATCTCTTTTATAGCACTTCTAATTTTCTTTTGTTCATCATCCCAATCAACTGCAAAGTATCCATAATCACCAGAGCATGTTTTAACTAAATCATTTAATTCATTAGCGTAAGTGACATCTTTAGGATATTTCAAATCATGATATCTTCTATCAACATTATCATTATCTAATGCAACTTGTTCATCATATTTATACATTTCCTTTTGATTTGGTAATGCTAATCTCTTTGACCAAATTCTTGATAAATAACAACCTTGTGTCTCTGATAATCTTGTTGGTAAAACAAATTTTGGTAATCCAATAATGGCTAATGTTGGATTTTTAATATAAATTAAATGTTTATAAACGTTAAACACTCTTTGACCATCTGTAATCAAATCATTATCCTCTGGCAAAAATGGTATTGATCTTAGATAACCAGTGGCAAATATAATTTTTTCAATATTCTTTAATGATGAACCATCTTTAAAATATACTGTATTATTATTTTCAATATCAAATCTTAATAAATCTGGAACATCAATGATATTAATATCAGAACCAGCTGGTAAAGAATTAGCAGATCTAACAGATTTATAAATCTTCATCTTTAAATCACCAGCTAATTGATAAGCAATATCAGCACCTGATGCAGAATTACCAACAACAAGAATCTTTTTCTTATCTTCTTCATTTGTAATATTGATATTTGATTCTTTAATATATCTAAATTGTTCTGGAGAATCATAATTTTTAGCATGTAAGATAGAATTTGGTGAATTGATATTCCATTCCTTTAAACCTTCGACATCTGGAATAAATGGTTGATCATAAGAACCAATAGCAATAGCAACAGCATCAAAGTACTCTACTAACTCATCTTCATCAGCGATATTATTATCATTACTATCACCACCATCAGTAAAAGAAGAAGAAGATGATGATGATGAAGTTAAGGTAGATTTTGATCTAATTTCCCATTTATTAGTCTTTTCAATAAATTTCAAACCAATAACGGCTTGATTAAATTGTACCAAAGGTCTTATATCCTCTGAATAATCTTGTAAATATTGTAGAACTTCTCTATGCTTTGGGAATAATGGAACATTTTTAGGAAATGGAGAATCCTTATATGCCATTAAGACATTTGGTACATTAGTATCTAAATGTTTATAAACAGGACTTTCATAAAATGGTTCAATGTCATTTGAAATTTTGACTTTTTCAATTGTTAAATTTGGATTAGTTGATGGAACATTTACAGGATTTGAAATACTGGTCTTTAATTCTGTATAATTCCAAAGACCACCAAATTTTGATCTCTTTTCAAATACTTTAATCTTATTAAATGTCTTCTCAGCAATTAAAGCCTTAGTGAAACCAGCACCACATGGACCAGCACCAATAACTGCTATATCTTTGATATTATTGAATTGATAATAATCACTATTGATACTCATGATTTGATGACTATGATTTCTATTAAAGGAGTTAAGATTAGGATTGATGAGGATGGTTAAATATGGTTTCTTATCTTTTGATCTTTGTCACTTTTTAACTACTTTGACGTATTTCTAAGGGTATATATGAATCCTATGGCAGAATAATTAAATAATTTTCAACTCTAAGTGAAATCAGGTGATATTATTTAAATAGATTATTGTATAAATTAAAAAACAATCAAACTATAATCAATATCATCATATATTAATTAAAATGAAAATTGTTGATTTACTTTTAAAATATTTTGTCAAATTCCGCAACCAAATGTCCAAAATTGGAAGATATTTTCCACCACATTAACCGCTCTTAGAAACTCTTCTCCGCCACAGAGCCACACCTCCACATTTTGCGATTAATCACCTGATAAAAGAACAACAACTACAACAACTTACAATACAAGTAAAAAGGAAAAAGGATATACTACTACAACTTACAATAAGTATATTATAGCTAAGGAAAAGACAAGTATTATTATAATTATATTAAATTAGTGAATGAATTAAACAAGGGAATTAAAAAGAGTAAAATATTAAGATTGTGGAAAAGTGTAACTAATATGAGTATAAAAAACTTTAATTTTTGCAAGCATATAAATGAAAGTTATAAACAGAACAAATAGCAAATACAACGTATAATAAGAATCATAATTCAAAATTATATCAAGTACAATTTAACCTGCTAATTTTTTTTTCTAGAAAAAGCAACAGCTAAAATCTAAATAAATCCAACAATTTATTTATTATATGTTAGTTTAATCAGAAGATAGACAACACATAGAAAGGATGAATTGAAATTTTTGAAATAAAATAAAAAAATTGGAAGAAAGGACAAAAAAAAGTGAAATCAAAAGACAAATTATAATGATACTAGTTATGATTCAATAATAAATAAGATTCCATTGCATTTTAATGATCAAAAAAATATTATTATAGGTTGTAATAAGCCATTTGGAATTGGAATTGAATTTAACTTAAAATTTATTTAGCTTCAACTGAAGCTTCAGCTGAAGCTTCAATTGGTGTTTCATTATCAGTAATAATCTTATCATCAATTAAGGTATGTGGAGCAGGAGCCTTACTTGAAGCATGAGATCTAACAGGTTCTGGAATAAAGGCTTCATCTTGATAGGTAAATTCACCAATTTGAACGTTATCAGTACCTAATTCTTCTTCTTCAGGTCTTAATCTTAATCTTAAGAATGGAATTCTATCTTGAATTAATAATAATAAAGCAGTCATAACACAGGTCCAAGCAATAATAGCCATCATACCAGCTAATTGATAACCAACTTGTTTGTAATGATGAGTGATCCAACCACCAGCGATTTGAGTTGAACCATCAAGGGCAGCAACATAATCAGCAGCAAAGATACCAGTTAAGACACAACCAACAGCACCACCAACACCATGTAAGGCATAGACGTCTAAACCATCATCAATACCAACTAAATTTTTTAAATCAACGGCAAAGTTACAAGCAGTAGCAGTAACAACACCAATTGGAACAGCAGCCCAAATTGGAGTGAAACCAGCAGCAGGTGTAATACCAACTAAACCAGCAATAATACCGGAACATAAACCAACAGTTGTCCATTTACCACCAGATCTAAAATAATCAATAAACATCCAAGTTAAACCAGCAACAGCGGCACATAGATTAGTTGAAACAGCAGAATACCAAGCTCTAATGGTTGCATTACCAGCTGAACCTGGGTTGAAACCAAACCAACCAAACCATA
>JAJMFI010000178.1:0-22754 GCA_030574595.1 Ruyongia chambardii
TGGTTAATAGTTAATTTGTAAGAAATTATTCATATAACCAAATGAATTCAATAAGTGAACAATTCACACAGAAGTCCCATGTGTTGAACCAATTAGGTTATAATGATTGTGAACAATTAGACCATGATTTCGTTAACAATGTTGGCCTTAAGTTGGCTCCATCATTATCTATACCACCAATTTCACAACCAACTGATTTTCTAAGAGCTCACACTGATGATTCTAAAAATCCAGATTGTAAAATCAAAATTGCACATGGTACCACAACATTAGCATTCAGATTTCAAGGTGGTATTGTTGTCGCTGTTGATTCAAGAGCAACTGCTGGTAATTGGATTGCATCTCAAACTGTTAAGAAAGTCATCGAAATCAATCCAATGCTATTAGGTACAATGGCTGGTGGTGCTGCCGATTGTCAATTTTGGGAAACCTGGTTAGGCACTCAGTGTAGATTGCATGAACTAAGAGAAAAATCTAGAATATCTGTTGCAGCAGCTTCTAAAATCTTATCCAATTTAGTATATCAATATAAAGGTATGGGCCTATCGATGGGTACTATGATCTGTGGTTATACTAAGAAAGAAGGACCAACTATATATTATGTCGATAGTGATGGTACAAGACTAAAGGGTGAAGTCTTCTGTGTTGGTTCAGGTCAAACTTTCGCCTATGGTGTTTTAGATTCAAATTTAAGATGGGATTTAACAGTTGAAGAAGCTTTATACTTGGGTAAGCGTTCGATCTTAGCTGCTGCTCATAGAGATGCTTTCTCTGGTGGTTCAATTAACTTATATCATATCACTGAGGAAGGTTGGGTGTACCATGGTAATTATGATGTTGGTCCAACTTTCTATGAAATTAAAGAATTAGAAGGCTCTTTCAACAACGTTGTTGGTTAGACTACATTCAATTTATAAGTATTCAAGTTTTTTTGGAACAAATAGTTATTATACACAATCTGTAGATTAATTTTGCATTTTAGTAACCTACTGATTGGCCGTAATTGAAATGATCGAAAAAACAAAATTTAATGAACTCTGATAATACCGTACTAAAGTTGTGTATTAAAGACCTGATATCAGGTGGTAGAACTATTATTTTTTAACATGACTTATTCATGTTTTGGAATCTTATTCACATGATCATTAACACTGATATCAGCTTCATCAAAGCTTCTTTTACTACTGAGTCTATTTATAATATTATTTGTACTACCGTTATTACTATCCGTATTACTTTCCAGATTTTGTGTGAAGTCAGAAGAAAGTAATTTATCAATCTCATCGTTATTCATTATCCCCGAAGAATGTCCATCCAATGGAGTGCCTTCCTTGGAATATGATTGAACTACTCTGTCAAGCTCAGCATCATGCTCCAACGGTTCGTCAAGAAAGGATAAATCCGGTTGATTGTCAACTGTAGTTGGTAATGTGGTTGGAACTGTTGTAGAATCAACAAGAATTTCTGTCTTAACTGGTATTATATTGCTAGCAGCAACTGTGAGAGGTTCAACCTTGATAGAATTGTTGAGCACAGATGAATCAGTAATTTGTGATTGAATTGGAGGAGGAGCTGCTGTTGTAGTTGCCTTTTGTTCAAGTTTCACTTGTTCTCTCAACGGAGACTGTTGTTGCGGTAGGTGCACTGGGGTGCTAGATGATGCAGTTGGAGTTGGAGTAGAAAGTGACGCTGGAACATGTGATTGTTGTAATGAATTCCCCAATGCTGGTGAGGCTTTATCAACTGGGAGAGCTTGCGGTATATGAGATGTTTTCTGCTGAGGTGTCGATTGGTGAATCGGACTTGCCGTGAAAACTTGTGAGTTATTGGAAGAATTTGTTTGTGAATTATTCATTATGGATGATGCAGGGTCATACTTTATTGGAGCTTTGATTCTTCCATTGGTTACTTTAAATGTAGCAGCATTTAAAGCAACTGTCAAAATCTTAGTTAATTGATGAGGGTTAGTATCAGTCAATGTGGACAGTGGATCAGAAGTTATACCTCTTGTCTTAGCAGCTTGTGTGACTTGTGCAATAGTCATAGCAATAGCCTGGGTTAAAATGGCAGAAATTGTAGGTTTGTCAACTAATGATCTTAGGTCTTTTGATAAAATGATTAACTGTTGTTGCAAATGGCCCAATGCCTTTTTAGTACTTGCAGCTAATGGAGCAGATGGTCTGGTATTTGGATTTACAGGTGCAGGATTAGAGGGTCTTAGGTTATTATTTGGGGCGGCACGATTTGCAGCCAGCTGTGCTTGAATATTTGGAGTTTTTAAAGGTACATTCCTTATTACTGGGTTACCAACATTTAGGTTTGATTGAGAATTTGTTTGGGTAATTGGCAGACGAATTTGCTGCTGATTTTGTTGTTGTTGTAATAATTGTTGTTGTTGTTGAGGTGTTAGCTGTTGTAACTGCTGTAATAACTGTTGTTGTTGTAGTGGAAGTTGTTGCTGTGTTGATAATGACTGTTGAGATTGACCTTGGGTAATTTGCAACGGTATTTGTTGTGCATTAGTTCTAATAGATGACTGTGTAGGATAAGTACCAGGTTGGAGTGATATATTGGAGCCTGTAGTAGTTGGAACGCCAGCATCCAACTGTTGTGATGATTGTTGATGTTGCTGCCCTACTTGTAAAGGTAGGCCAGTAGGCAACATATTATTGGTTATTGGGGTAACAGGCATACCATTGATTGGGTTAAATTTTTGTTGAGGTGAAGAAGTTGCTGGAACAGATGAATAATTTGTCATTTGAATTCTCTTTTGTTGTTCCAATCTTTGTTGCTGAACCTTTTGTTGTAATTCCAATTTGAGTTGAGCAGCCTTAGCTTTCGCAGCCTGAGCAGCTTGTTGTTTTTTCTTGGCTCTTTCCTTTTCAGCACAGTATTCTTCATCAAGACCCCATAACCAACCTTTACCTTCCTTTGAAACTTTTCTAAAGGCTTTATTTAATGACAAATTATGTCTAACAGAACTTTGCCAGCCATCAGGACAGTATTCATAATATGGGAAAATATCTCTAATTGATTTATAAATTTCTGCTAATGACATACCCTTTGGGGTACCATGAGTTCTTAAACATGTAGCAATTAAATTTGAATACGAACATTCTGGTTTATTTTTATATTCTTCAGGAATTTCTTCAGGTTTATAAACTTTTTTTGGAGGCTTTGGTGGCTTTGGTGGTTTCTTTTCCTTTTTCTTTTCTTTTATATTGAGTAATGATGAATTTTTAGATAAGTCCAAATCAGGATTTTTAATCTTTTTAACAGGTTCAAAATCTTTTGGATCACTTGATGATTCAATCTGTTGAACTTCTGAACCATCATTGACGTTATATAGGGTAGTTTTTAATGAAATTGCATCAGATGGATTTGTTTGTTTTGATGAGGAATCAGCAATTTCTGATGGTAATGGACCAGGTAAGACAAACTTGAATACAATTTGTCCTATTTGAATCTTAGAATTATTAGTAAGTGGAACAGTGGCACCTCTTTCAACGAATGTATCATCAACAAATGCACCATTTTTACCTTGTATAGACAATTCAAATCTTTCAGTACCAAAATTATAAAATATTTTAGCATGTTTTCTTGATATTGATTTTGAAGAACCAAGATGAACATCAACTGAATGTGATTGATCATGTTCTGATTTTCTACCTAAAACAACTTGTAAAGTTTGGACATAAAAGATGAAATTTTCAAATTCTAATCTTGCATATGCAGAGACCTTAGATGAATCAGTTAAATTTGAATTTGCAGTTGATATTATTGCAACAGCTGAAGGATTATTGGAATTAGCTAGTAATGATGAATTTTTAATTATATCAGAGGCAGTAGTTTGCTTTTTTGGTGTAGATAATGTAGATAAATGATGTTCTTCCTTTACTTTCTTTTCCTCTTCACCTTTTTCATTATCATCATTTTCATGGTTCTCCTTTATATCATTGTTATCCTCTTCTTCATCATCGTCATCTTCTTCATCTCCTTCTTCATCTTCTTCATCATCATCATCTTCTTCTTCTTCGTCATCGTTGTCGTCGTTGTCGTCGTTGTTTTCAATATCATTGCCTCCTACTGATTCTTTCTTTTCTTCTTCTTCTTGTTCTTCTGCCCCATCATCTTTTTTTTCATCATTGTCATTGTCATTATTTTCAGCACTACTGCTATTCGCATTAGTTACTTTAGTTGATTCATCATTATTGTTGATAATGATAGTGTTCTCTTTATCTATAAGTTTATCATTATGATCATTAAGTTCATGGTTATCTATATGATTATTTCCATTATCGTCATTATTATTAATCTGATTATCATCATTTCCATCTTTACCATTGTTGTCATCATTATTCTCTGTTTTAATAGAATTATGTTCATTAATGTCAGGTCGATCTTTCAGCACATCATCATTGTTATTATTATTATTATTATTATTATTATTATTATTATTATTATTATTATTATTATTATTATTATTATTATTATTATTATTATCGTTATTAATGATATTGTTACTGTTCAATGTTTTATCATTATTATCAGTATTCAAGTTCGGTATATTTAATAAATCATCATTATTGGGGCTTTTAGGTACATTATCATTTGTACTATTTATATCTGAGTTATTAATATTGGTTTGATTATTATCAGTGACCACAAAGTTCATATCCAGTATATCATCATCATCATTCAATGATATTACCTGCTGTTGAAGATTTGTAGAAGCAGTCTCCATATTAAGAGTTCTGTATAATTGATATGTGATTGGAATGAATTTCACTAAGTCGGTAAGATATCTGCTTATCGATATTGATATATGTATATATATTACTGATGCTCTGTCTATTTCTATTGATATTGATATTTAAATTTATATTAATGATGCTAATGATGATGATAATGATATTAATAATGATGATGATAATTATGATATGAATAAATAAGTTTAATTAATGAATAAATTGTGAAATAGTTTATACAAATAGAGATGATGAGAAGAATTGAAGTGGAAGTTGAACTTGATTGACAAGGAAATTAAAGGAATATGAATGATTGAAGATGCAGGATTTCTTTTAAAATGAAGTTGAGTTCTAAAAATAATAAATATAATAGTTTTAACCTTTTTAATCTATTTCAATGACAATATAATATTACAATCTTTAAGTTATTAATGAAAATTTGGTTACACTTTTATAATAGACAATTGAATAAAGGAAATGACAAGAGGGCAAAATAGATATGCTATGTAATGTTACAAAGGCAAGTAATGAGAGAGGATCTATTTGAGAGATAAATTAGTGTAATTATTTAATCCAAGTATCCTCTATCTTAATGGATTAAACAATAAGTATGGTTGTTATTGATAATTAATAGTAATTGTTTACTTTACGTTATTATTTCTACTTGCAATTTTTCAAATTTTCCCTTTTACAAATTAAAAAAAAAAAAATTAAATTAAAAAAAAAAATTAAAATTAAAAAAAAAAAAACTGTAAGTGCGCGTACCAATAAATCTTAGAACCAGTAACAAGTACAAATACTACCTAGTACTAATAGTAGTAGTATAATTACAAGTGTGCAACGTAATGATAATGATAGTGCAGTTCACAACTTTTTAAAAGTAGTAGCATTAAGTCATTTAACTATAGTTAGTATGAGAAGTAGGAAGTAATAGTTAATAAATGAAATAAATATCACATAAATTTGAAATAACTAAACTTACTATTTATGTCCCACCGTTATTATCAACTTACAAAGAGATTGATCAATGATAATTTAGTATGTAAAGATCAATATAAAATTAATATATGAGATAAATGGTTAAATAAATCCAAAAATATCCAACTATTTTTTATCAAGTTGTATATTTCGATCCTAGGTGACATGCATGGTATATTTATATAATTACTAGTAATAATAGTTAATACTGTTAAATCTCGATGATTTCAAACAACTAATTAATCGTGTAATATTTCCTTATGGACTTAACAGCAAATCAAGAACATTGATTTAAGAATCAATTCAATGATTAACCCAATTGTTGTATTATGTTGTATTATATTGATTGGTAATAGAAGTTGTATTAATCTTGATTAACTTCATATTAAACTATGACTATCTATACAATGTATGCTTTTATTACTAAATGCTTATAAATATATTGATTATTGATATTAATAAATATTACTTTTTTAAGGTTGCAAAATAAATAAAAAAAAAAAAATTAGTAGTATTGATTGATATTCGCGCACATCATACAATAAAGATAGTAAGTAATAGATAGATATATATATGGATTAGATAACATAATTGACAATAATTATTACTATAAATATGTATATACGTATGTATGTAATCTGTACATATATATAATTAGCAATAATCATCAATATAGATTAGAACAATAGAGAATAAGTCATTTAATTTGTTTATTATAAGCAAATAATTTGAGTGGAGTTTGGAGGAATTGGGGTAATTTAAATTTTATATAATAATAAACAATTAATGATTATAAAAAAGTATAATAGAAATTGTTGAGTATCAAAGTTATTATTATTATTATTAATATAACAAGACTGAATAGTTATATTATATAATGAGTGTGAATTGATCAAATATGTAATATGTTTATCGAAGAATCTTTACTCAGTATTGCAATCATTAACAAAATAATTGATTAAAGACCAAAAAATCACCACAATATATAACTGATTTAAATAATTAATAAATAATAGTGACTAGTATAGTATAGTATGGTATAATATTCATTTGATACTTATAAATTTCATTTAATTTAATTAGATGTAAGCCGATCATGTAATAATAATAATAATAATAATAATAATAATAATAATAATAATAATAATGGATTTAATCAGACATGAGGATAATTAGGGAACAAATAAATATTTGATAACATTTACATGAAAGGGCTAAACGTAAAGTCACAAGCACTAATTACATATATATATGTGTACAAAAGTACACAAAGTAAAATATGAAAAAAACAGAATAGACATTAATTGATACTAATTCTACTCTTTAAAATAATAATCATCAATTCAATTGATCAAATAAATACTTTCAAATAAGTGCAACTAACCCTAACTTAACTCCAATAACATATAAATTTTGAGTACTTTTTTGTATTTTTTTTCAACAAGATCAAACAATTTGATTGGACATTTTAACTCGGTTTTCCTTTTTTTTTTTTTTTTTCTTCTTGTTTTCTTCTTTTCTTTTTAGCGCCAATATTCCTGATCAGGATAGGTGCGCAACTGTTAAAAACCCTTTCTTAATACAGTAGTAGTATAAAAAACAGTATGTGTAATAGTTGTATGTAAATTATTTCAATATTATTGCTATTATGCTATAGTGCTATTGGAAAAGAGTGGGAAGTTGTAAATAATTTCAATAGTTATACAATGAATTCAATATAATAGTATAAATATTAAATCTATTATATAAACTAGTATGTTTTAGAATAAGTATACTCCGGGTAACGAGTAATTTGGCGTAAATAGATTTCCCGATTTGGACTTCTCTGAACCTTTTTTTTTTTTTTTTTTGATTTAATTTAAATTTTTTTTTTTTTTTTTTTAACATTTTTTTCGTCGACAACAAAAATTAAAAACTATAAAATTTACAAAAAATCCTCTTTTTCTCTGTCCCCCTTTCCCTTTTGGAAATTTTTACTTTTGATCTAACCAAAGTTATATATTCCAAAATGTCAGATAAGAAAGAATCTACCTTTATAATCGATTTCTTGATGGGTGGTGTCTCCGCCGCTGTCTCCAAGACTGCTGCTGCTCCAATTGAAAGAGTTAAGTTATTAATTCAAAACCAAGATGAAATGATCAAGCAAGGTCGTTTATCTAGAAAGTATGATGGTATCATTGACTGTTTCAAGAGAACTGGTGCTGACGAAGGTGCTATTGCTTTCTGGAGAGGTAACACTGCTAACGTTATCAGATACTTCCCAACCCAAGCTTTAAACTTTGCTTTCAAGGATAAATTCAAAGCTATGTTTGGTTTCAAGAAGGATGAAGGTTACTGGAAATGGTTTGCTGGTAACTTAGCTTCTGGTGGTTTAGCTGGTGGTTCTTCATTATTATTCGTCTACTCATTAGATTACGCTAGAACTAGATTAGCTAACGATGCCAAATCTACCAAAGCTGGTGGAGGAGACAGACAATTCAATGGTTTATTAGATGTTTACAAGAAGACTATTGCTTCTGATGGTATTGCTGGTTTATACAGAGGTTTCTTACCATCTGTTGTTGGTATTGTTGTTTACAGAGGTTTATACTTTGGTTTATATGATTCCTTAAAGCCAGTTGTCTTAGTTGGTTCTTTACAAGGTTCTTTCTTAGCCTCTTTCTTATTAGGTTGGGTTGTTACCACTGGTGCTTCTACCGCTTCTTATCCATTAGATACCGTTAGAAGAAGAATGATGATGACTTCAGGTCAAGCCGTCAAGTATGATGGTGCTTTCGATGCTTTCAAGAAGATTGTTGCTGCTGAAGGTGTCAAATCCTTATTCAAGGGTTGTGCTGCTAACATCTTAAGAGGTGTTGCCGGTGCCGGTGTTATCTCATTATACGATCAATTACAAGTTATCTTATTTGGTCAAAAATTCAAATAGATTGATTAACACTAAATTGAATAATTTATATAAAGATGAAGAAAGATTAATAAAAAGTTTCATAACCAATTAATTTCAAAAATTCTTCTCTTCTATATTTTATTCTGTTATTTTTTGTTTTAATTAATTTTATAGATGATTTCAAAGAGATGCATGACGCTATGAACAAAAGATTTATATATATATTCAAATGTAAAATCATGTCCTTTTAAATTGAAATTGTAGTTCTCTTAAAATCTAATTATAAGTAACTATCTCTTAATAATTGATCTGAAATCTTTACTTGTTGTTCAAGTAGGAAACAAAAAAAAATTTTATCCTTATCGGAGTGCGGTTACCATTTTATACTTGGGAAAATTAATGCGCGGTGATTTTTTTTTTTTTTTTCATTATTGTTTTGTATGAATAAAATTTGCGAATCTATATATGAATATCGTTTTATTTTAATTGTATCAATTTCAATAAATAGTTACACTTCAGTTTAGTAATTTCTATAGAGATCCGCAGGTAATTGGGTAATGCTTGAACATAGTATCCGACACAATTGATTCGAGAAATTAGATCTAATCAATTAAACCATATATATTTTTGAGCACTCCAATTCACTCTGTAAGCTGGTATTACAGAACTGTTGAAATGGACTCAGTTGCCAGATTATAACAGATATCATTTTACATATTTTTGAATATCCATAAATTTTAAAATCAATAGATCACTAAGCTAATTCTACAACGTTAAAATAATCATCATTAATAAATATTTTGCATTGTCTCATAATATATTTTCTTTTTCTTTTTGTTAGTAGTGTGTATAGGATCAGATCTTTTTTCTTTTTTGGTAATGTAAGGGAACAAAGTTCAGTTAATTAATTTTCATGCATCACTGTCATCGTTATCAAAATTATCATCTTCATCATCTTCATCATCATCTTCTTCATCATCGTCATCATCATCTGAATCGTCGTCGTCGTCGTCATCATCATCATCATCATCATCATCATCAATTTCATCATCGTTCTCATCCTCGTTTTCATCATTTGCCTCAAATTCACCATCCCTAACCAGATCAGAATTTACTCCATCATTGAGTTGATTCTGTGTTTTATCAATCATTTCTTTTGCTTTATTAACTTCAGTTAATTTTTTCACTAATATTTCGACAATATCACTCCATTCTCTCATTCCTCCCATACCAATATCACCACAAACTAATACTTTTTCTACTGGATTCAAAATCTCAACCCAACTGCATTCTTCCTTGATAAATCTAATATGTTGTTTAGTCAATGGATGCGTATACATAAATGTATTCATAGCAGGAGCAACAAGTATGGGATAAGTAGGATTCCAACTTCTTACAATAGATGTTAATAAATTATCAGAAATTCCACAAACGATTTTAGCCAAAGTATTAGCACTTAATGGAGCAATTAACATGATATCAGCCCATTTTCTTAATTCAGAATGAAGTATTGGATCACCAACTTTTCTTGATTGAAACCATTCATCATCATCTCTCCATATTTGAACATCAGTTGAGATTTTAAGACCTTTTAAAAAATGTTCTGCACATTTGGTAACTACTAATTGAATAGATACTTTGGATTGTCCATAGATCTTGAAGATTTTATCTATAATTAATGGTACCTTAATGGTAGCGACTGAACCTGATGCACCTATTAAAATATGAATCTTTTGATCATCTTGCTTTTGGAAAAATTCGACAAATGGCACTTGTGAAGTTGGAGTTCCAATAACAGCTTTTATTTGCTTTTCTTTAACCTTTTTGGAGGGTATTGGTATTGATGTTGAAGTTGCTTCAGATCTAGATTTTGACTTAGATTTTGACTTAGACTTAGACTTAAATTCAGATTCTAGCTTTGACTTTGATTTGGATTTGGATTTGGATTTAGTTTCTGATTTTGATTCAGCATCAGTGACACCAGCTATTATTTCTTGATTCGGATCAATTGCTATAGAGATAGGAATCTGTGCAGTTACTTGACTATCAGTAACAACAGTTGATAACTGCTCCTGTTGTTCTTGTTCATGCTGGTTTTGTATATGCTGGTTTTGTTCTTGTTGTTGCTGCTGTTGTTGTTGTTGTTGTTGTTGTTGTTGTTGTTGTTGTTGTTGTTGTTGTTGTTGATCATGATGTTGTGTACCTAGACCTTTTGTGGATAATAGATCAACTTCATCAGATTTTGGAATATTAATGGCGTTTAATTTATTGATAATAACTGGAGAGATCAAACCAATATTTTTTATTTTATTTAGATTTGGTGAGGTCAATGGAGAACTCATATATATACTACCTTCATTACCACTTAATATATTTGGATTTGAACTGTGTCTTGAAGAAGAAGTTGATACAGCTGTTGAAGAATTATAAGCTGCATTTCCTGGAAATGCAAAAGTTGCACTATTACCTGAAGTTGAGCCAGACATTTGTGCTATAGCGGATGATAATTGTGAATGACTTAGTGAATCAGGAGTGATATTGTTGATGTTATGAATATTGGTAATGTTGTTGGTATTGTTGATGCCTGAATTATGAGGAATTGATGTATTAGATGCATTAATATTATTATTATTGTTTAGATTATTAGATAGATTAAATTGATTCATAGCACTAATGTGAGCAGATGATGGTTTAGCAGAGATCGAACCTCTATGAGATTTTTCGATATTATGAGGCTCATTAAATGAAACTTTTGAACTCTGTGTTGTTGGAGTTTCAAATGGTAATAATTCAATGGTTTGAGAGGTTAAAGTAGTATCCAATTTAAGACCGGTTGGCTTTATAGTGTTAGTTTGAGATGTAGAATTAGTAGATAATGAGCTTGAAGTAGAGGTTAACAAAGGTTTAACCTGTTGAACATCTGTTTGCTGATGTTGAGATTGATTTGAGTTATTATTATTATCATTATTATTACTATTGGTGGTGATGTTGATGTTACTATTATGAGTAGTATTAATATTGTTTGAAGAAGTTGATTTTACTGGGTTATTAAGAATGGATACAGTGGGTGGATTCATTGCAATTGTCACTGTATTAAGAGATTCAATTTAGCTAACTGTAATCTAACAGACAGTTCTGTTTGCCTCCCTTTTGTAATTTGCTGTTTGTCAAAAATTTAATAATAAAAGCTGTTTTTTTTTTTTACTAAAAAACTTTTTTTTTTTTTCTGGATCATTTTTTTGTGTAGCGGCAAAATACTACTGGTAGTAATTTATTGATACTTCTGATAAGTATAAATCCCAACATTAGAGAAATATCGAGGTCATAGATCCCTTTTTTGGTTTTATTACAAATAATCAGATCAATGAAACAAGGAATCAGTTTTGTTAACAATTAGATATAAATTAGCAATTCCAATATAATGTACTAATTACGAGTACAACTACTATTATAAAATAAATGCATAATTTAATAGATCATTAAGCAATAACTAATTAACAAAATTAGCAGCTCGAGACAATCTATGATAAGTTCTAGTACAAGTTATATAGCTCATAATCGTACTAATAAACCTGTTGAATATTAATACTTCAATATCCATGCGAATTAGACCAAGCTATATTTACAAATTTTTGCTCAGCAATTGTTATTCTAATTAAAGGCATAGTAGCATACAACCAGTAATAATAATGAGGCCATTACTAATTCAAATCGGCTTAATTATCATCTATTAATAATAATAATAATATTTCAATAATGGCTATTGTAGTCTAAAATAGGTTTAGAGTTAGTTCGTTCGGATTTAACTGTTTAGTCTAACTAGAAATTAAATCCGGTTATGCTAATTAACTCGATCAATACATGAACTGCCTTTAAAGATTTATGTGCCATGGTGCAAATTCACATTGCCATTTAGAACATTTTTATTGGAGACATGCTGAACTAAAAATATAACTCCATAGAGCTATGCTATATAGTGATGGTAATGGTTTGACTTTTGAGGTCTTTTTGAACAAGTATAAAAAGGATGGTTCTCAACATGATTATTTATTTCCTCAATTCATTTAAATAATTTAAAAGTAACAGAACAGTTTTAAAACCCATAAAACAATTATTCAAAAAAACTTATTATAATTGTTTTCAAAGTCAATTGAAATGGTTTCTATTTCCTCATATTATTCCTCTTTTTCTTCTATTATTTCCTTTGTATTTTTAATCAATTTAATACCAACTGTTACCGCTGCTTTCAATGCATCATCTAATGAAAATTTAGTTCTCTATTGGGGTCAAAATTCAAGTTCAACTCAAGAAAGATTATCCACATATTGTGGTACTGGAACAAATAAAGCTGCAGATATAATTGTTTTATCATTCATGAGTAAATTTCATGGTTCTGAAGTTGATGAAGATGATGATACTTTCCAATTAAATTTTGTAAACTCTTGTAATGGTAATTTTAGTGATGGATTATTAGATTGTGATGAAATTGAACAAGATATATTAACTTGTCAAGCTGCAGGTACAAAGATCTTCCTATCACTTGGTGGTCAAGCAAGTACAGACTATGGTTTTGAAACTGAGGATGAAGGTTCTGACTTTGCTGATATAATTTGGGATTATTTCTTGGAAGGTGATTCAGATGAGAAACCCTTTGGTACCGCTATTATTGATGGTATTGATTTCGATATTGAAAATAAAAATCAAACTGGTTATACTTCATTGGCTAATAGATTGAATGAATACTTTGATAATAGTACAACAAAGGATTATTATTTATCCGCCGCTCCTCAATGTCCTTATCCTGATTCAAGTTTAAGTGATTTATTAACAAATTCAAGTGTTGATTTTATATTTATTCAATTTTATAATAATCCAAAGGCATGTAATGTTGAATATTCAACTGGTTTTACATCTTCTTGGAAAGATTGGACAGAAACATATGCTGCTACTGAATCTATTAATAAAGATGTTAAACTTTATTTAGGTTTACCAGGTGCTTCTGGAGGTGCAAGTAATGGATATATCAACATAACAACAGTAGAAGATACTTTATCATCCATTGCTGGAAACTCATATTTTGGTGGTATTTCATTATGGGATGCATCACAAGCTTATACAAATAAAAATTCAAATAACGTTACATTTGCCGCTCAAGTTAAGGAGGCTTTAGAAAATGTTATACTTTCATCAACTGTTTCAACAACACAAGTTTCAACTGTAACTACTTTGACAACTTCATATATCTGTGGTAGTGCAACAGGTACTGCCTCTTAATGTTCAACGACCTTAAGCAGTAATTCAACAGTTGCACGTACTAATTCTACAAATTCTAGTTCATCTTCATCTTCAACTTCATCTTCTGGCTCATCTTCTTCTACTATATACCCAAAGATCATTATCTTATTGATTTCCATGATATTTGTCTTTTAAAATTTAATATCAAATATTGATATCAATATTAAATGCTACATTAAATAATTCGCTAGATTTATATACCTATTATACCATTTTTGACCTTTGATCTCAAAGCATTATTACTATTATAATTATTAATTTCATGACAAACACATTCTTATATATATATATATATATATATATATATATACTCAATTTAGTACATCAAATGTAATATCATACTAAACAATTGTTAGTTGATCTGCACTGTGATATATCATAATAGTAATTAGTATGGTATGGTGTCCCCAGATTTTTGTCTTGAGTTCACATTACGTAATCTTTTTTTTTTTTATTATTATTATTTTTTTTTTTTTTTTGATTTGTTAAATCTGACGCGAAATTCATCATTGTAAGTAGTTTGATAATAACGATAACATCAAGAAGGGGATGATCAATTATACTCAAAAGAGACCGTATCCTGAAGAGGATGATGATGACGATGGTATGGACATCGACTTTGATGAAGAGGTATGTTTCAATTTAGAATGATATTGGTATCCAGTGAATTTAATAACGTATCGCTAACAATAACTTTAGAGTGCTGATGTTGATGTTGATGTTGATGCTGCTTTAAGTCAAAAATATACCATTTCGAACAATAAAAAGGCCAAAATAATGATGCGTGCTACTCAGCGTGATACTAAAAAGGTAACAGAGATTAATTCATCTAAGATTCCAGGGTATATCAAAAGAGTTGCACTACAAAACTTCATGTGTCATCAAAATTTCGCGCTTGATTTAGGTCCAAGATTGAACTTCATCATTGGTCGTAATGGTAGTGGTAAATCCGCAATTTTAACTGCTATATCTGTTTGTCTGGGTGCTAGGGCAACTGACACAAATAGAGCATCAAGTATGAAAAATTTTATCAAGGAAGGTGCTCATGCTGCAAAAATAACTGTCACCTTAGCAAATGATGGTGATCAAGCCTATGAACAAGGTATATATGGTAAGGAAATCATAATTGAAAGAACGATAAGAAGGGAAGGTAACCCTGCTTATTACATCAAATCTGAAAATGGTAAGACTGTCACAACTAAAAAAGCTGAATTAGATATTATCCTTGATTATTTCAATATAACTGTTAGTAATCCAATGGCTTTCCTATCTCAAGATAATGCTAGATCATTCTTAACTGCTAGTACTGATGAACAAAAATATAATTATTTCATGAGAGGTACCATGATGGAAGAAATGATTGCAAACTATACGCAAACTAGTGATGAAATTAATTCAATAAGTTTAAATCTTGCCCATGCTAAAAAGGAAATTCTTGGCTTGAAGGAAGAAGCAAGTGAGGCTAGAGAACTATTTAACAGATTGCAAGCATCCGATGGACTTCGTGAAAGAAGTAGAACTCTTCAAGGTAAATATTTTTGGTTTAAAGCTAATGATGCTAAAGAAAAAATTTCGTTATTACAGGAAGGAATCACAGCGAGAAATGAACAATTAAATGATATTGAAGATCTTCTTAAAGAACAAGAGTCTAAAATTCAAAGTTTTGAACAAGATAAAAAGAATGTAGAAAATAAACAACTGATTCTACAACAAGAACTTTTGGATGCTGAAAAGTTACGTGCTCAACAAAAGGATCAAACCAAAAAAGTTACCAATCAAACTGAAAATAAATTACATGAATTAGAAGATGTTAGTGCAGATATAAGAAAATTAGATGAAGAAATTATTGAACAAAAACAACTGATTTCAAAAGAAAATAAAAGAATTGAAAGTCAACAAGGTGGCTCAAGGGAATTGTTGGAATCCCAGGTAAATGAACTACAACAACAACTGATAGAAGTACAAAGCGATACTAATAACAAGGAAAATCAACTTGCTGAAGTTGAAGATAGTTTACGTAGTAATTATTCAGAATATGAGGGTCCTATTAGCGAACTTCATGGTAAAATCAAAAATTACAGATATCAAATTGATGAAATAAAGAGAAAAGGTAGTGCTGATCCATTTACAGGTTTTCATCAAAGTATAAAGGGAGTAATGGATGATATTAAAAAAACAAAGTTTAAATCTACTCCTTTAGGCCCCTTAGGTATAAATTGTTCTGTAAAGCCTGGTCATGAAAAGTGGCTACCTTTGGTTGAATCATCTCTTGGTAATTTATTGACAGCTTTTTCAGTTGAGAGTTATGAAGATCAAAGAATATTAAAACGTATACTGGATAGACATGGTTTTAGAGCTAGTATTCTTACTAGACAAAGAGAAAAATATCAATATGAACATAAGATCCCAAGCAATGAATTTCTAACATTGATTAATATATTAGATTTCAAAGATCCTGATACAATGTTCACATTAATTGATTTTGGTCATATAGAAAGTACAGTCTTAGTTGAAAGTAACCAAGAAGCAAGAAAAATTCTTCAATCTAATGAAAAAAACGTTGAAAAAGTTTTAAACTTCAAGAACCAAAATTCTGGTCAATCTTGTACATTTAATAATAACTTAAGAGTTGACCCGCTCTACTATTCAACAGCTCTACCAAAATTGAAGACAACTTCCAAGAATCAAAGCCCAGATTATTTTATCAGTCTATTAAGAGTCTCTGAAGATGAACTTGCTACCTTAAAGGAACAACAGAACTCCACACAAACAAATCTAAAAAATCAAGTCAGACTTTTACAACAAGACATTGCTAAACTGAAACGTCAAGGCAATATAGTAACTAATAAATATTCAACTCTCAAAATGAAGTTAGAAGATGAAATTGATGATGGTGTCTTAATAGAATTAGAAAAGCAATTAGAACTGACCAAGAAGGACAGACAAATGTTAGTCAATTCAGTTTCTGATCTAGGAGAGGAGATCGCCAAGTTGAAAATAAAATCTAAAGATGCTATTGAAAACTTGAAAAGTGCTAATGAGAGCGTTAGAAAGTGCGAACAGATAGTTAATGTAATTCATAAAAAGGTGATTGAATTCGAATCTGAAAAGGCTATTACTATGAAAGCTGTTGAACATTATAGTAAAAGTAAACTGACAAGAGTTAATGAAATCAAACAATTAGAACAAAATACGATTAAATGGGTCAATGAGCGGGACCAATTCATTGAACAAGGTAGCCAAATTTGCACAGAAGAAGAATCTGATGGAATCGAACTAAATACACTCGACGCTATAAGTCAAGAAATTGAGCAAGTTCGTCAATCAATTCAGAGTATGGAAGAAGATTTAGGTCACTCTCCCGAAGAAATCGCTGCAAGAGATCGTGAAGCTAGAGATAAATATCGTCATGCGGTTCGTCAATTTGAAACAGTGGTTGATTCCAAGGAAACATTAAAGGAAAGCTTATCAGATAGATTAAAGGTGTTCCGTGAAATAAGAGGACTCACAGCCTTTGAAGCTGATCTAGATTTCAAGAGTTCTCTAATGCATCGTACTTTTGAAGGTGAATTATCGTTTGATTTCACACATAAGAAGTTGACCATGCTTGTTAGCACAAAGAATGACAAAACTTATAGACATGTCGACTCCTTATCTGGTGGTGAAAAGTCATACTCGCAGATTGCCTTATTGTTGGCTACTTGGAAACCAATGCGCTCACGTATCAGAGGGTTAGATGAGTTCGATGTCTTTATGGACCAGGTTAATCGTAAAATTGGTATGGCTTTAATGTTAAGTAAACTTTCGAATGAAGCAGAATCACAAACTATTTTTATCACACCTCAAGACATTGGACAGATTGCTCAATTAGACGAAAGATATGTCCGTATACATAGAGTTAGAGACCCAAGACCTTCTTAACTGAAAGTATTATGCTACTGATTTACTGTCATATGTTCAATTAAGCTAACAAAGTGTGCATAGTATATATTGTTTGATGTTTTTTTTTAATTTTGATAAATATATTCGAGTAATTAATTTTCTATAAATAAATGCAGTGATATCTAACTTAGCTCATGAAGAATACTATTCTTCTTCTTCTTCTCCTGAATCATTGTCTGTTTCTTCTTCATCACTAGAGACATCACCACCCATTACTTTCACTTTAGATTTATATTTTTCTTTGCTTTCGTCCAACTCAGCCAATACCACCATCATGTCATCTAGATCAGACTTGGGGACGGTGTTTGCTTTCATCTGGGAAACTTCCTTTTCTAATTGTCTATTTTTCTCCATTAAATTATCAACAGTATTTTCTGTCTCTCTGGCTTTCTTGAGGTCGTCATTTTCTTTTTGAAGATGAGCTAGCCCAGTTTGCAACTCTGATATCCTTTTGTCACTGTTTGAAGAAATTGTGGTTATCTCATCTTGCACATTTTTATTTTTTAATTTCAGTTCCTCAACTTGAGTTTGTAGATCTTTTTCAATGGTCTCATTGCGTTTAACAATGGCATCTGTCTCGTTAGCTGTTTTTTCACGATCTTGTTCTAATTTCGCAATACGACTTGTAGAAACGGCGATTTCCTTTTGAGACAGATTAAGACTTGTCATCAATTCACTTATTCTAGAATCAGAACTGCTGATCTCTTTTTCATGGGAAACAATTTTGCCTTCAAGTTCTTCCTCCAACGCCTTAAGCTGGCTTTCTAGCTTTTTCAAATTAACACCATTTTTCTCTAACTCATGATTTTGGGTACTGATTTTATCATTATTGGACTTGATAGAGGACTCAAGTGAATTGTTCAAAGAAACAGAATTTTCAAGTTTCTCTTCAAGTTCCGATACTCTGATGACATTCTTTTTCAGAGACTTGATTTCCTCATCACTAGCAGAAATTTTAGCTTCTGCCTGCTTTGCAGTAGACTTTAGTTCAGATATTTTTGATTCCTTGATTGTAATATCTGCTTTGGATTCTTCAAGTTGTCTCTTGATTTCACTAACAGAATCTTCAAGACTGGATTTTAATTTTTCTAATTCAGTTATTTTTGTGCTTGACTGGTTTTCCTTATTCTTCAACTCTTCTTCAAGTTTGGTAACCTTTTCCGAGTATTCTTTTAGTGTAGAGCTTGAGCCTTCGGTCAATAGACTTCTCTCTTTTTCAAATTCTTGGTTCTTGAGATCAATAGATTTGTTAATCTTATCAACTTTATCCTGAAGGGAAATAATGATTTGTTGATTTTTGGTTTTGTAGTCTTCGAATTTAGACTCCAGTGATTTGAACGATTGTTCTTTCTTCTTTGCTTCATTCGTCAAAGATTCTAACTCCTCATTCTGTTTTGCAGCGGTTTCCTTTAGCTCCTCTTCCTTTTCATGTAATTTTTGAGCTATCTCTTGTAAGTCTAATTTTTCATCTTCTAATTTTTTGTAGCTTTCTTGGAGCTCTTCAATTTTAGATTTGGTAGATTTCAACTCCTTTGATACAACATCAAACTCTTTATTCCTGTCCTCGATATTATGGGATATTAATTCCAGGGTTGAAGAGAGTGACTTCTTTTCTTCTTCTAATGAACCTATAGAGATTTTCAAAGCTGAAATCTCCATTTTATAATTTGACTCAATATCTTGTAGATCTGATTTTGAGCTCTCTAATTGATCTGTTAGTTGTTTGTTTACCTCTGTTAATTTCTCAGTCTGAGAGCTAAAGTTACTGGTCAATAGTTCATGCTTTTCCTCGACGTCCTTCAACTTAGATTCAGTTGAAGCATTAAGTTCTTGTAAATTTTGCAGTTGAGTGGTCACTTCAGAAAGCTCTCCAGTGATTTTAGTGATGTCATCAATTTTCGAGCTAAGCTCAAGATCCTTCTCTTCAGCCTTCTTTTCCAAATCAGTATTGCTTCTTTTATGGATGCCAAGTTCCTCCGTAAGCGTGTTCTTCAGCGCTTGAAGATCCTTTACCTTATGATCGAGTGATTTTAGTTCAAATCCATACTTCTTTTTGTTGTAGTCCAGTTGCGATTTCAAGGAGATAATTTCAGTAGAGTGTGTCTCCTTGTGTGACTTCAATTCTTTTTCATGTGTATCTTTAAGATGAGTGATAACACCTTTAGTTGTCTTTAGCTCTTTGGTTTTTTCATTTAGTTCAGTTTGCACTTTCGAATGAGTTTCCCTATGTGCATCAAATTCTGACTTTAAATCTTCATGCAATTTTTGAGAAGCTGTAATTTGTTCATTGTACTTCTCGACCTTTGATTCTAGCTCAGCCCTTAAAGATTCGGTATTTGTCTTTAGTTCTCTATTTTCATTTCTCAAAATCTTATTTAAATCACTCAGTTCTTTCTTAAGGTCCGATAATTCAGCAATTTTAACATTAAGTGTCTTGATTTCCTGCTCAGTAGAAGTCTTTATTTGCTGTAATTGTGCCTCTAATGACTCCTTTTCAATTTTTAGTTCGTTGAACGAATTAGCTAACGATCTTAACTTCTCAGTCAGTTGGGTCGTTAAAGCAGATGCCTCCTCAAATTTGGTATTGATGTCCTTCAACTGAATTTCATTCTTGGTATTTAGTTGTTGTAAGGACGCATGCTCATTTGTAATGTCATCAAATTGAGACTTCAATGTTTTGTACTCCCCAGTAACTTTTTCCAACTCCTTTTGTGTGGTTTTAAGCTTCTTTGAAGTTAAATCGGTTTCCTTCTCAAATTTTTTGATTGACTTCTGAAATGTCTCCTTCTCCTTTGTTAGATTCATCAATTCACGACTCATCTTATTAATACCATCTTCTGCTTGTTTCTTTTGTTCTTCAGTCTTACTGAGTGTTTGTTTGACCGAAGCAATTTCAGATTCAAGCGATACCAATCTAGAGTTGGAGCTTTCAATATCTAGTAATTGTTTTGAATTAGTAGAATTTAAAATTTCATGTGCAGAGTGTAGTGTTTGTAGCTCCTTTGATAATAAGTCATACTTTGACTTCAAATCAGTATGAATCAATTTTAGTTCAGCAAGATCTTTTTCAGTCAATGCAAATTTAGATTCTGCAGAATTTAAATCATCGGATAATTTCTTAACAGTTTCTTGTGATAGCTTTTCTGTTGCATTAGTACTTAATTCAAGTTTATTGTAAGAACTGGATAGATTATAAAAATTATTTCTCAGTTCTTCAAACTTTTCAAATGAAATCTTCCCACTAGATTCAATTGTTGGATCATTGTTTAGAGTATTTTTGATTCGATGGTAATTTTCCTTGATCAAATGATAAATAACGGGGTCAAAGAAAACTTCTGGTAAGCCTGATTCATCTCGTTTTGGATTCAAAATAGCTTCTTCATCGAAGTCAGTGAAATATTCAGAATCTCTAAATTGCCTAATTCTTGATGTATAATTATCTCTACCAATTGCCTTAATAATCAAAGCGTGCAAATCTACCCTTGAAATTGGTGATTCTTTACTTGAAAATTCATAAGCTACACCAAGAAGAACAGCAGTTAGGCCTTGGACAAGAACGTTATCAGCAGACCGCTCCGAAAAATAAGCCAATAGGGACTTAACAACTGACTTTTCAGTCAAGAAGTCGTCTACCGCGCTAGAATCTTCATATAACCAACCAATCAATAAGATTAAATAACTAATAGATGGACGCGGATCTTGTAACTTCAATGTGGTAATTAGGATATCAGATATGGCTTGCAAGGCTGTCAAGACCTCTTCACCATCTTCTTCATTACCAGTGCTAACCTTTTGAGCTTTTTTTTTTAGCTCTTCATTATTTTCAAACAGGTACAACAAGATGACACTTGAGAACCATATCTTATATGGGTTTAACTTAATTTCAGGATCATATTCTAGAAGTGTTTCAAAAATATTTCCAATTGGAGCCTCCTTCGAGAGAGTACTCATAGTATCTGGAGCATAATGGGCATCATGTTGAGTCTCAACAGTGGCCTTGCCACTGGCTGAGACACTGTCAGTGTCCTCAACATTACCATTCTCAACTAGTTTGGTAGCATCACTTTGTTCAGATGTTGTACTTTCTTCGATACGCATTGCTGGGGTGCTTCCCTCCACGTCATTTTCGTTGATTTTCTGGTTACTAGTGCTAGTAGAAATACCATTCGCTAGTTGTGAGCTCACCTTTGTATATTGCTCGATTTGCTCTTCCAAAAAGTGTAGTTTTGCTGCATCATTATTTTCAAAATAGGCATGCAACAGCTGAGAAGCAGACGCTCTTATATCAAATAGATGGACAGAGTTAACAAACAAACACCAATTCAAAAGAGCGTTAACAACAGGAATCGAGTTATCAAATTTTTGCAATTGTTGAGGTAAACTTGGATCGATATATGGAACATCAATTGCCTGAAAACTTTGTTGTACCATCAAGTTATCTCTAACCAAGTCAGATGTTGTCAATAACGCAACTGATCTAACCGAATTGGGGATCTTCTCAGAGAAACACGTTCTTAGAGTATAAAGAAAGATATCATTGTTGAAGAAAATATCTTGATTCGTCTTTGTTGATTCATTACCTTCTTGGATAAATAGACTGACTAGTTCTAGAGTGATAATAATATTCTGTAGTCTTTGATCATTCCAAGCAATTGGTTCGTCAGTTGACATTGGCTCGCTGATTAGATATGTCAATTTTGGTAGGCAGTTTGTTTCTAAAAAAAGTTTTTGATTGGATACATTGTATTTCAATAGGTTTGTTATCAATGATAAGCAATCTTGAACCACAATGCTACCTCTAATATCACCCTCTTCATGTATTATTTCAAAAAGTCTATCAAAAGTATTTTCAAATGCCACAAGTTTTTGGATGTTGAAATTATCATTAACTATAGCCATTAATA
>JAJMFI010000179.1:0-22706 GCA_030574595.1 Ruyongia chambardii
TTAACACTAAAAAATATCGGTACATTTGCATACACTGCTGGAATAAAAGATCCCATTTGTGTCATTATGGTAAGAAGAGCAACTTGCCTCAAATAAATTGACTTACCACTCATATTAGTACCGGTAATAACTTGAAATCTTGATGCTTCCTTTGTAGAGCAAATACTATTTGGTATAAATGGCTTAATCATGGATTCTAATATTGGATGTCTGGAATCTTTAATTGTAAATATGTTTTGCTCATTTATTTCTGGACAAATATATCCTCTTTGCTTCGCCATTGTAGCAAATGATTGAATCAAATCTAACAAAGCAATAGATTCAGACATTATAAATAATGAAGGTAGAAACGTTGTAATTTTTTCAATCAACTCCTCTATAATTTGGTCACTGATCATCAAAATTTCAGAAACTGTATCGTTCAATTTTGCATTACTCTTTAGTATATCTAGTGTAGAACATTCAACAAAGTTCTTTTTGGCTACCTTATTAACAAATACTTTAGGTATCTCTGATAATTCTGCTCCTTTAATCTTGATGTAAAATCCTCTGTATGAGTTATACGCCTGTGATATATCGATCGATTCGTACTGTTCTTTCAATGAGTCAATTTTTTCAAGCACCTCATCGACTACAAATTTGTATATCTGCCTTGAGACATCGAGAAGACCATTCCTTCCGGATTTAATAGCATAACATCTCTGATTTCTTAGATCTAGCGATTTAGAAGCCCATACACAATCTTCATTAACGTACTGGTCAATTAGAGTCTTGATAGTAGATATAGCTTCGTCGCTGCAGAGAATTTTGACTTGCTGTAATAACATGCTATTCGACTTTTCTAACATTAAAGAGATATTGAGAGACACTGTTAACGCTTCTTTCACAAGAATGATGTAATTCACCTTCTGAGTGGCATGTTTGACTTCATTTTGATTATTCAATCTTGGTGATACTAACAATTGAGCAAAGAGCTTATCTAAATCTTGTAACCTTTTTAATTGTCCATTGAGGTTTTTCAAGGCTGCCTCATCTTGCATCATATCGTGTACTGCTTGCAATCTTAGTCTGATACTATCAACGTCAGTAAGTGGCTGAACCAAACTATTTCTTAATAATCGATGTCCCATTTTTGTCAAAGTTAGGTCTAAAAATTTTAATACTGATAGATTATTATCACCAGAGGAACTTTGAAGCAATTCAAGAGATCTTATGGTTCTTGTGTCAATAAACATTGAGCTTTCTGAAGCTTGATATTTGATTCTGAATTTGTTAAATATCATTTGTAAAGCATTATCTTTATTAACATGATTAACTACAGCGGCTAACGCACACAAAGCATAATGTTTATCCTTCAATTCTTCCTTTAAATAGAAAGCGTTGCTCTCAAATGAATAGTTGGAGATACAATCCATACCAGCTTGACTATTAAAGTGCCTCTTCTTACTTGTAATAATTTTGCAATCTGAGTTAATGTTCAGTTCCAAAATAGATACCATTTTAGTAGGTTTGGGAAAAAGATAGTTGGATGGCAAAATAACAACAGACGGCTCAAAAACCTGAAGTTTATGTATTGTTCTAATAAAGGTCTGAGCATCTAATATATTGCTTAATGTTAGTTCACCAGTAGTAATGTTCAAGAAGCAAAGACCAACAGTAATGTCAACAGATCCAGATTCATAAATAGAGCATATAATTCTATCGCGTGCCTGCGCACTTCTGCTTGTGACTCCCACACCAGTAGCTGTTCTACTAAATATGTCACTACGTGTAGGTCCAGAGTTGATAGGCTCTTCGAGATTCATATATTAATGCGACAATGGAGTGTTGATGATTACACAAAATATAGCAGTAAGACAAAAGCTGATGTCTATATTTATAAAATAATATGTTTTTTTTTTTTCTTGATCGGGGGTTGATAATTACAATTGAAAGATAAATTTTATGAGTTGTGGAAGATAAAATACATGTATATAATAGATAGCATAATAACTAGCTTTTGAGAAGCTGGTAAGCGAACAGTGTCTGTAAACAGAAGCCCATATGTTTTGTGAGTCTAGCCGACAATGTTAGTGTCATCTCTAAGTTTATTGATTTCGGCAAGGAAAGGTAAACCACCCATTGAGGGAGCTTGCGCTTGTGTTTGGGTTGCTGCCATTGCTGGTAGAGATGGAGCTGCAGGAGCCACAGGAAGAGGAGGAGGAGGAGGAGGAGCAAGAGCAGCTGGTGGAAGAGGAGGAGCACTAGTAGGAGCAGCTGGAGGAGGAGGAGGAGCAGGTGGTGGTGGTGGTGGTGGTAGCACACTGATTGGTTGCAGTTCAGAAACTTGTGAACCTGACAGGGTTGGTAGTTCTGGAACTGCTGAAGGTGGAAGTGCTGGTGCTGAGAAGTTTGGGAGTTGAGGAGCTCTATTAACGGCTGGAGCATTAACTAATGGTAAAGGTGGAGTGAACTGATCAGGAATTGAAGGGATGGTAGGAGCTTCTGCACGAGGAAGTTCTGGAGTCTCTGTTTGAGCAAGTTGAGGTTCAAAAGAAGGTAGCTCAGGAGCATTTGGAATAGTATACGAAGGAATTGGTGGTGCTACTGTGACATCTGGTTGAGTTGGATGATCATGGCTAACTGGTGGTTGCGATTGATAATCACTATACGCAACTTCAGTGGCCGGTGGCGTTTCCTGATTAACAGGAGTCGATACAGAGTCAACAAATTGTTCATCATCAGACTGCTCTGTGATCTCTTTGGTAAAATCAACTGAAGAAGTTCGAGGAACTGGGACACTTGGAGCCTGTGGTAATGGTAGAGCAATTGGAACGGCAGCGACTGAGCTTTGGACTTCTGGAAGAGAGGCAGCAACTGATACTGGTGCAACATTTTGATTTATTTTTGGCAATGGTGCTGCAATTGGTGTAGCAACTGATTTAACCGATGGAATTGGAGCAGCAACAGGTGTTGGCTTAGCTGGTCCCATACCAGAAAATAGCAAGCCCGCCAAATGAGCTGCACCTTGTCTAGACGATGCATCTTCTTCATCATCGCTCTTGTTGTTATCTGATCCCCAACCATCATCACTATCATCATCATGACCACGTTGTGCTTTTCTTTGAGCTTCAATGCTCTTAGAATCAAATGATGAGGTTTGCGAAAGGCTGGCGTTGCTGGCAAAAAATTGGGGTTTACCAAATGGATTCTTAGTGCCGACACTATCTACTGGTGAAGATATAGGGGTTACTGATTGTGGTTTAGTGAATGGATTTGTTTCATGGTGAGCAATAGAGGCAATTGGAATGGCTGCCTGAGTAGCAACTGGGGTTCGAGAAAGTGGTGCAACTGGTACTTGTGACTTATTAGCAGGAGCGAACGTTTTGACTGGAGCAGGAATAGAGTTCTCAATAACATCATCATCTTCTTCCTCCAATTCCTTACGCAATTGTGCAATCTTGGCTTCTTTATCTGCCTTTTTCTTTCTTCTTTTCTCCTCTAATTGTTGGCGAAGCTTAATCTCTTCTTCATCTAATTCCTCTCCATCGGAATCATAGACTATTTTTTTAACATGCTCTTTAGTAACAGGGCTTTTCACAATTTCTGGAATCTTTTGCTTCAGAGCAGGAGATGGAGCAGGAACAGAGTTAGCTGGTGAGTTAAAATTAGTAGACTGAACAACTGGGGATGAAACTTGAGCCTGAACTTGAGCTGGGGCTGGTGCAGGAGATGGAGAAATTGTAGTGTTTGCTTGTAGCTGGGCTGTGTCTGTTCGAGGTGATGCGTTTGAATTTCTTGAAATACCAAACTTGGCCAGTCTCTCTTGCATTTTTTTTTTAGCCTGCTCTTTAATATAAGCAGCTCTATCTGTTGAAGATGCCAACTTAGAAGAAGTCTGTGATTCAGAGACACCAGTTTTAGTTTGAGGGGTACTGGAATCTAGCAATTTAGTATTATTAATGTTATTACTGGTACTTGTAAAAGTTGAAGAATTGATATAATCTGAACTTTTTTGACCAGCAACATTCATTCTTAAAGAACTTATGAAATCACTTACCTCGGATTCCACTCCAACTCCAAGTTCAAACTTTCTATAACCATCTGAATCTGAGCCAACATTTAATGAACCAAGAACATCATCTGAAATAGTTTTGATGGTCTTTTCAATATCATAAATAATAGACTGATTCTTCTTATTTTCACTTTGGAGATTTTGAACTTCTTGGTTCAATTGTTGTTGTTCCTTTTCATAATCACCAGAGGATGATGGTACTGGCTTACCAGTCAAAGCAGCCATTCTTTGAGCTAACAAAGCCTTACTTTTAGCCTTCTTCTTATCCATTTCGGTGACTTCTCCGGCTGGTCCAGTACCAATGATAGTGGATGGATTCTTAATTTTATAGATTTCAATACGTGTGTTTGTGATTTCATTATCAATTCTTGAAATTTCATTAATCAGACTTGGAACCTTAGCAGTTAGGGTGCTTAATCTATCCTTCAACTCAGTAGACTTTGAAAGGCCATTGTTTTGAGGAAGTGATCTAATTTTATCCTTCAAATTTTGAATTTCTTTTAAGTCTTTAGAACTAGTACTAGTACTTGATGACGCAATTGATAATTCTGAAAGTTCCAAATCGATGGAATCTAGTAAACTCCTCTTTTGTTTAATCTTCAAATCTAGGTCATCACGATCGTTTTCATCCCAATTACTGGAGGAGGTAATTGAACTAGAAGTAGTTGAATTAAAAGTTGATTTTGGCTCGGTTGGCGGATTGACAAAGTTAGAACCAAAACCACCAGAAGAAGCCGATGGACGTATATCACCATTGATTAGCTGGCTTTTAACATTATTGATGATTTTAACACTTTGAGGTAATAATGAAGCTGGTAGACTAATAGGCAATTCTGCACCGTTCAACTTTCTATAGATCAACCACATACCTAAAGAAAAAGATTCCCTATCCAAGTTGACTGTTGACGGGGTTGTAATCAAATTCCAGACTTGTTCCAAAGCACTACGGTTAAGGCCTGACTTTCTATAAATCTCAGTAACTAGCCTTGGTTGTAAATAGCCTTTACCTTGTGAATCATATGTATCAAAAATTTTAGAAAATAACTGTTTTTCAGAAGGTTTGATAAACTCCTGGTTGATTTGTGGTTGCATGTTTTGGAATTGATTAAAACCAACAAACCCAGTACGCTGAGGTTGTAATAAATTAGACTGGAATAAACTATTGCCCACACCGGTCTTTTGAGCTGTTAATAAAGCTGGAGCTTGGAATGATCCTGTAGGTTGGGGTAATATAGAGCCATTTTGAAAACCATTAGACTGTGCTTGAATTTGTTGGAAGCCAGTCTGTTGAAGTTGTAGTGGTTGAAATCCAGTTCTTTGTTGTTGAAGAGGTTGAAATCCTGTAACTTGAGGTTGCAATGATTGAAATCCTGTGGCTTGAGATTGTAGTGGTTGATATCCCGTGGCTTGGGTTTGCAATGGTTTGTATCCAGTAGCTTGAGCTTGTAATGGTTGAAAACCAGTGGCTTGAGCTTGTAATGGTTGATAGCCAGTAGCTTGCGATTGTAGTGGTTGATAGAACTGTTGTTGTTGGGGTGGCTGTTGCTGTTGTAGTTGCAGACCTGCTAGCTGGTTCAGGGTTGGAGCTGGGGTTGAGTTTAGATTTGAGGTCAAATTATCAAATGGAGTTCTAGAAGGTTGAATATCATCAGGAACACTAAAATTAATAGCATCAACAAAACCTTCAACTTCACTTTTGATCTGTGAGTCCAATTGAAATGGAACGTTTTGACCAGATAAAGCCATATTACACAAGTGTAAAGCTAACGCAAATTCAGGGAATAGCAATTGACCAGATTTATTCAAATCGGATAATTCCCAAATTTTTGCTAGTTGATGAGGTTGTAATCCTGATCTTAATAAGATTTCTCTTGCTCCATCAGCAGAAATTGAGTTTGAGCCATTAGGGACAGCACTTCTGAATAACTGTTCAAATCTATCTTGGTCCTGTGGTGATAGGAATGCTAATCTGATGTTTGGAATTTTGAGAACATCATTTTTAGGAATTGATTGAGCAGCTGATGAAAAACCTGTTGGTTGAGATACTAAGAATTGCTGTTGTTGTTGAGGAATAAATCCAGTCTTCTGAGAGATCAATGGTTGTTGAGAGACATACCCAGTCTGTTGAGGCATCAACGGTTGAGCAAATTGTTGTTGTTGCGGTTGATATGCTTGCTGAGCATAGCTGGTAGACTGATAACTCAGGGGTTGTTGAGGCTGCTGAGATTGTTGATAACCACCAAACTGGCCCTGTTGAAAGCCATTAGGATTATACATCTCAAAACAAACTTAAAGTTAGAGTAATAGCTGTTATAATTGGCTATGTGTACGAACTTCAATGTTGACTATTTAATGATAGATCTACTTAGGATAATTATATTTCTGGAAAGTTGTTGATTTATAATTTTCTATTTTGGGTGCAAAAGTTGGTCGATTTTAAAATTACGGGTCAGTTAAACACTTTGGCAGTTATTATAAAAATATATACATAAAAAGAATATCACGTGATAAGCTGTGTACTGAGAAGTAGTGATAGGTAAAAGGTTCTTAATAGATACAGGTTTAGTGAATCAATTAGTGGTTCAATGGACGAAGCTATCATTATGGCAGCAGTATCATTATCAGTGAATTGAGTCTGTCAAAATATGTAAGTATGTGCTAATCATCTACTCTTGGGGTAAATGAGAGTGCCTCATTCAGCAGTCTATCGTCAACAGCCTTGTACCTATTGTCAACGTCAATACCATTATTTTCAATCTTCTTGATTAGGTTTATATTCTCTTTATAAAGTTCTGAGAGATATAATGCAGATTTATTGAGTATCAGAAGTTCTGATCTGCTATCTGCCTCAGGGTCCAATTCAGGAACTATTTCACATAATCTATCAAAAGCTTCTCGAATTGCCTCTCGCCTCTTTTGCTCTGACTCAATGTGTTTTCTTTTCTTATCCTCTTCTGATAGATTATCTTTTTTGTGAATGTTTTTAACTTTACTCACTTCTCTTGTAGCACCTGTATTGTGATTTAATGTTGTGTCATCTTGGCCTTGTTGAGTTTGTAGTTGATGATGATCTATCCCTAAATTAACTGATTTCCTTGACGCTATATTGCTCGGGTCATAGTCCATTCTCTGTGTCATAACATGTATCTATATGTTGATATCAAGTGTATAGTGAAGGGAATAGGCATTAGGATGTTACTCAATGATCTAAAATATTTAAGTGTTGTATACTTTGAAATAAATTAAAAATTGGTAAAGTGTAGATTCCCGACATGTGAAAGAATTTGCATTCGGGTTATTAGCTCTGATCCATTTTGTCGCATATAATGAGTGAATAATAAACTCTTATTACAATATATGGTATATGCTTACATTTGAACTTATGATATCAATTACCTGACATAGCATAGTATCACTTCTCTAAATCTCTAATCACAGTGCTACTTAGGCCTGAAATATCAAACTTATAAGCATATGTATATATAAAGTAATTATGACGATCCATGAATAATAAGTAAATTATAGCTAAACAATCTAAACTACTTGAAATCTTTATATGTCCATTTTTCAGTGATCTTTGGAGCAAAGTTTCTCTTCTTACCTCTGTAAATTATTCTAGATTCAATTTTACCCTTGCTTTGTAAGTTTCTAACTTGATCATACAATAAATTTCCTTCTGGCTTCAATTTTCTCAAAGAATCTGTCAATTCATCTGATAATTTAATTTCTAAATTATCTTCCATAACTGAATGTTTAGTACCTAATCTATTTTTCTTTAAAGCTCTTTCCTCTGGTTGTAATTTTCTTTTCTTGATATCTTTATTGTCAACTTCTTCTTGATAATTCTTGATCTTTTGTAACTCGTTTATTTGCAGCTTTATCAATTTCAATTCATCTTCTAATTGTACTCTCTCTTGATGTCTCTTTTGTCTATTTCTTTGTGATTTTGTTTTCTTCTTAATAACAACAGGTTTATTCAAAGATAAACCTAATGAACTGACTTTAAACTCGTTATCATCATCTGATTCATCATCTTCGTTTTCATCTTGACTGCTTTTTTCTTCTTTCTTTTCATCATTATTTTCCTCTTCATCTGAACTTTCTTCTTCATTGTCATCCATAGTTTCAATCATCTTTTGAATCTTCAACTTGTAGGCTTCTAGTTCTAGTCTCTTATCTTCTCTGGACTTTTCATTAATATATTCCTTTTGTATCAATGATTTCCAAGATTCTAAGGAAGGATTATAAGATTTACCTGCATCAGGTATACTTGCTTGCTCTTTAACTTTAATAGATGCCCTTTTTAATGTAGAAGGAACTTTTGAAGCACCTGTCCAACTTGCAGAAGAATATAATTTTAAAAATTCAGGCTTTGCAGTTTCTTGAGCTTGCTTCTTGGATTTCTTAGCCTTTTTCTTAGATTCAGGTTCAGTTTCACCCCAAACATCATAAGCTTCTGTATTAATTATACCTTCTTTATCTTGTAAAGTTTTGATGGCTGTTTCACCTTGAACTCTGCCAGCGATTTTCATTAATCTGTGTATCTCTTTTCTTTTAATACCGTCAACTTTATTATCAGATTTCTTATGCGGGTTGATAAAGCCTGGTGCTTTAGACCTTTGTAACAAAATTTCAGTAGATTTTAGAACTCTATGTGGTTTAATGGACCTTTTTGTGAGATGAGAATCACCTTCTGTATCAATAGTGAATAATTCACTTGAATCAATTTTATCAATAGTCTCACCATGTAAACGAAGTTCATCTCTTCTTTCTTCTAATCCTATTTCAATATCATCGATATCAATGTTTTTTCTCCAGGCCTTTTTGGTCTTTCTTGATGTTTGACTCTTTTGTGATGGTCTATTTATTTCCATTATGTCTACCTTAACAAGATCTATGTTAAAAGTGAAAAAGTAAATTTAATTTTGTCTTTGTAGTAACTACAAAGCTCATCTCAAAAAAAAAAAATATATATTTTTTTCTGAAAATTTTTCCTTATAAAATCAGACAGGGCACATAACCTATTAACATACATAGGCACTTTTTTACTGCTATTAGCCCTACTAACATCTGAACTTTTTACTTTCTACCTATATATCTTAATCAATATAATGAAGGCACAACATCTATCAATCATTAAATAACATTATATATGCATTATAATTCCATTAATTGTTCTATTCATCCATGTTAAAGCTTTTCTCAATCAAATTTATTGTAGATTTGATAACTGTTAAATAATCAAGAATGCTAAAACCTGAGTTAACATTGACATATGTTGGAATCTTATATTTTTTAGATATTGAAGTTGCTAGTTTTTTTGACAAGTCCAACAGACTCTCCTCTGCATATTCGATTACTGTTTCATAAACTTTATCTGTTTTTGACTATTTGTAAATATTGTTGGGTTAGTAAAAAAATTTGGTCATAACTTAGATAGTCAGCAATGAACTTACATCATAGATAGCGTAGACATATGAACCAAAATCAGATTGTTTTTCACCTTTGCTGATAAAAACATTTATTGGGATTTTATTCTTTTTATCTGATTGTAATGGATTTTTTTTTGGGGTTATAATCATTATATGAAATTCATCACCAAAGTCAGGTTGTATTTTAACTTGAAACGTATTTATAAACTTTGAGTCAAACTTTTCCGAAGCCATGATTTCATGCGTATAGTATTTGTCCTTTTGCTTCACACTAACGTATTATTTAATATTGATGTGATATTGACAGTATATCAATGCAACAATGGAGAATATAATTTCAGAAAAAATTCAATGATTACTACAGTATCAACTATGATTCAAATGCACTAATTATCTTGAATAGAATATGTTTTCTTTTGAGAAGGTTTGGAGCAAGTGTTTAATGGTAAGAAATGAATATAGAGTAACTATTTAACAGAAAAGTATTGAACTTTATAATATGTTTAGAATTATACAAGTAAGTATTAGGTTTGATTTAAACCTCTAAGCTAAAAAGTAGCACATATTGGCATAACAACTGGACACCATAATATATATACACGAAAATAAATTTGTCAAGCGTGTATCAAATCGCTTCAATAAATATTGGTTAAAGAAGGTACATATTATATTATTAAATTTCATATGACTAATTCTAAGCAAATATCAGTAATTGTTGCTGCTCTACAACCTTCATTTGGTATTGGATACAAAAACAAACTTCCATGGAAACTAAAAAATGAAATGAATTATTTCAAAAATGTTACATCCTTAACCTCATCACAAGATAAAAGAAATGCAGTAATCATGGGTAGGAAGACATGGGATTCTATTCCAGCAAAATTCAGACCATTACCTGGGAGATACAATGTGATATTGACAAAGCAAGAATTATCCAGTTTTGACAATAAAGAACACAACGATAACGTTAAATATTTAAACTCAGTTGATGATGCAGTAACCCATCTATTAGCCGATGACAATATTGAAAAGATATTCATAATTGGTGGATGTGAAATATATAATCATTCATTAGTTAATAAGTTAGTTGATAATTTATTGATCACAGAGATAGTACACAATACTGATGAAGAAGATAAAAAGATTATCATGGATACATTTCTAGATAAAGATTACATTAAAGATAATTTTAAGAAGGCATCTAAAGATGATTTGTTAAAATTCATTCAACAAGACCTTAAAGAAACTATATTAACAGAAGGCGAATTCAAGTACGAGTTTACTCTTTATAACAGAATTTAAACTATAAGATTGGTATACCAATCAAAGAAACAATAAACAAAAAAAATATTAAATACAAACTGTATGTAAGGAATTTATTATATGGTATTTGTCCATTCCATATCTCTCTTTACGCCATATTTGGATATTGTATGAAGCTCATTAACAACAAATGTATAATCAAACTCTCTTTGACCCAATAGTGTATCTTCATATTTAATTAACTCATAAATTAGTTTAACACTAAGATGTATCTTCATATTCTTCAATCTAGCGTCTAACTGTATAAATTTTTTATAAAATGACATTTGCTTCAAAGTCATGAATAGATAAATGGAATACGCAAAACTGATTTCATAACCATCGTTACTTTCTATTAGCGTTTTAGAATGGAAAATTGGGTCAATAAATCCTAATTGTTCTAGTTCTGTTAATTTCCTAAATGTGGCAATGTTATCAAATTCATTGGAATTATTATAATCAGGTATACTAATAAATTGTTGAATATGAGATAATGAATTATCAAAATTGTAGACCTTGATCTGTCTCTTGGCCTCTTCACAATTGTAATGATCAGTATATTCAAAAGTGGAGATTTTGATTGAAGTTGAATTATTTTCCAGCTTTAAAAGTAACCATTTTGGTAAACTTGAGTCAAAAGAAATGATTTGTTTGAATTGATACTCAGAATCAAGAATCATTAGAGAGTCAACATCATTAAAATTGCCAATGTAAATCTTATCAGGAACAATAATCTGTGGTAATAATAATACATCATTATTCTTATTGTGCTTATCAGAACCTTTTGATTTTACTTTAGCTTCAAAAAATTCACCAAAGTCTTTCAATATTTCAGGAGTAAAGGACTTATTCACTATCTGATTCTCGTTACTTCTTATTCTTTCGCCATTTCTAGTATAGTACTCATGCATGCTATCAAGTCTAACTAACTCATCTAAATTTATTATAGAATTCCTGTAAATTGAATCATGGAAAGCAGCTTGATTAGTGCAGTTTGCAGGTGAATAATATAATAAATAACTTTGTAATCTGTCCTTTAGTAGATAATACTCAGATTTAGTGATTGAAAGGCTCTTGTGCTTCTTTGAAGAAAACTTTGCAATAACTAAATCTACAGGAATAGCACTAATGAATGTTTCATAACAGATAGCTATTAAACCAACACAATTATCACCATTTCTTGAAGTTATGACAACTTTTTTATTCAAAGTCTTTGTAAAATGATAAATTACCTTACAAAGATTCATGTAAGAATAAATTGGATAGTATAATTTTGCTTTATCATTATTAGGATCTGGCAACTCATCAACTGGTAAATTTTTAATGGAAGGAAAATCAATTGAAGTGATAGTATTATCAATATCTTTCACCTTTAAATCTAATAACTCACCAAAGAAATCACCACTTTGCAAAGAGTTATTGAGATTACAACTGATGATCAAATTGAAACAATTTTTTATTTCGATATCCTTCAAAGTTGATTCAGCTGTTATATAAAGATTATCAGTAAGAGAATATATTCTTTTAAATTCAGCCTTGATAAATTCTTCTTGATGAAATAGACAGCTAATATTGTAATTCACTTCTTTATAACGAATTCTTTTCTCTAGTGTGACATCATCATTAAATGGTTTGATTGCAAAAAATTGAGGATTGATCTCCTTTGGTTCAAATTTATTGCAAATATAGATTTTATAATCATTTTGAACATTTAATTTGATTTGTAGCTCTTGAATCATCTTCGAAACTTTTCTATTTTGTTTCTTATCATTTAAGGGATGATAAATTATTATATCAGAATGTTTAATGGAATAATATTGTTGGACAGAATGATTATTGATTAAAATGGACTTATCAATTTCTTCATTGTTGACTAAAAAGTTGGAAATGCTCATCAAATCCTCAAAATCAATAGTAGATTTAAGTTTGAATCCAAAGACTGAATAGTTTTTACTTGAAGAAATTATTAATAATTGTCTAATTGGAATATTATGAGTGTAGTCAATAGTGTCAGAGGTTGAATGATTATTCAAATATGGGAAAATGGATGAAATATGTGGTAGTTTTGTATGCTCAAACCACTGCTTTAGAGCAAAGTTTAATTGAATTGAATTAATTTGATATATATTCTTTTGTAATTGTTTAAATTGATATTGATATTGATTAAGGAAGTCAAAATTTGACATTTGATATAAACTTTCAATAGGCAGATCAAATGGATCAATAGATTTACTGGTTTCATTTGGACCAATTGGTGAATGAACCCCAGTTTCATCAATATGATATATTGGTTTAGTTTGTAATTTAATTGAATTCAACTCTTCTTCAAAAGTTGAATTATTCAGGTATTTCAAGCTTCCCTTTTTCTTGTTAACTAAGGATAGCTTGTATTTATTAAAACCTTTAGAGTCTGGATTGATGTAAACGGAAATCTTGTAGTTAGTCATTATGTTAAATAGTTGATAAAAATATAGTGGTGAGAAAGAAGGTAAAAGACAACTATGAAATATAGGAGAGTAGCTGCTCCTTATATATTCATTTTATAATACTGAGTAATCTATTCAATTTTTTTCTGATTAAAGTGAGAACTAGGAAGTGACAACTGAGAAGTAACATTGACTTCATAACAGTAAGAAATAACAGAAAAAAAAAACATAATGTAAGCAACAATACCAATTTAGATAATTGAAGAAATGTTTGAGTCTATTTGTCTGTAAGGAATACCCAATGACTTGCTAATCATTGATAGAAAGATCATCTATAATCAAACTTAATACTATCATGAAATGGTAAAATAAAATAAATATATTAGCCTAAGTCACTTGTTACTTTGGCGATAAAAGCGATAAGATCCAATTGCCTAATTAGGGAATTACTGTTTAAGGAAATATAGTAAAAGCCATTAGTTATTACTAATGCCGGAACTGCAAAAGCAACCGGAAGGGCAATTAAATTACCAGTATAAAAGGGTTATTTCTAGCTAAAAAAGACTGATTTGAAGTTCTATATACATGTACGAAGAGTATTAGAATAATAAATACTATAAACAAGCGAAATTAATCGTAATAACCATTCATAATATCACAGAAAATTGATTGTAAAATCTTTAAAGTTACGCTAAACTTTTTCCACAAGAAAATAAAATTAACGTCCAAAAAATCAGCAAAATAAAAAAATCCAATTTTAACAACAACCAACAAACCTTAACTTCTCTATTCAAATTCTATACAAGTTTTCTTGAAAAAGACTCATTCTGAGAATATCGATTAAGAATTAGTTGCCGGCTTACTTTCCAATAATCCTTCAATTGGTCATTTACTTAAGGTCTCTCAACTAAACATCCTAACCAAAAACAAATTTGCCATTGTCCTGTTCAAACAGAAATAGTCAATCAGAAAAAAAGGAAATTTTCTTAACTAGAATAATCCTTTTAATTTGATAAATAAAGAGCACTTCAAAGGAACTTTCAAAACAAAACCGGTTGAGTTTATATTTACTCTTTAGTTCTACCTTTCTATTAGAATCACTTGAATTTACTTAACCTTTCGTTTATATCACTACTAGAGAAAGGAAGGAAAGAAAGAAAGATTGATAGTGTAACTGGCAAATAGGACTACCAATAACTTTAACAATATCATTTTGCTTTTAGTTTTGCTTTTGGCTAAATTTATTCTTATCATTAATCTTTTGCCCTTATATACCCAAACTTCATTATAATTAATTAACTACAGTCAAATTGAAGTTCTTACATAAACGTCACCAAGAGGTATCATCATCAACAGCAACATCAGCAACAACAACAACAACAACAACATCAACAACAACAAAAGTACCTAATTCAGAATCAAGAGAATTAGGCAACAATAAGAATCATAAAATTTCTCCTACAATGTCATCATCATCATCATCTGCATCTGCACAAGCTTCATCATCCTCATGGACTTCATTTTTAAAATCAATTGCCTCTTACAATGGTGATTTGTCTTCATTAACTGCTCCTCCATTTATTCTATCACCAACTTCTCTGGTTGAATATTCTCAATTTTGGGGTGAACATCCTGATTTATTAATTGGTCCAACTTTTATTGGTGATAAGGATTCAACTGATGAAGATATCTTGATTGAGCGTCTTCTTGCCGTTACAAAGTGGTTCATTGCAACTTTAAGATCTCAATACTGTTCAAGAAATGAAAATTTAGGTTCTGAAAAGAAACCATTAAATCCTTTCCTAGGTGAATTATTTGTTGGTAAATGGGAGGATAAATCTGATGATGGTAAATTGGGTGAAACCGTTTTATTATCAGAACAAGTCTCTCATCATCCTCCAGTTACCTCATATGCGATCTTTAATGATAAAAATAACGTTGAATTGCAAGGTTACAATGGTATCAGAGCTTCAATTTCAACAGCCTCAATTAACGTCAAACAATTTGGTCATGCTATCTTGAAGTTTAAAGATATTGATGAAACTTTCTTAATTACTTTACCACCATTACATATTGAAGGTTTATTAGTTGCCTCTCCTTTTGTTGAATTAGAAGGCAAATCTTTGATTCAATCCTCTACTGGTTATGTATCTGCTATTGAATATACTGGACGTGGCTATTTCTCTGGTAAAAAAAATTCATTCAAAGCTAGAGTATTTAAGGATAAAGCTGATGCTTTAAGTAAGGAAAATGCTCTATATACTATCAGTGGACAATGGTCCGGTAAATCAACAATTTATAAAGGTTCTTCAACTTCATCTAAGGATTCAAGTTTATTCTATGATGCCAAAGATGCTGACCCAGAACATTTGATTGTTAAACCAATTGAAAAGCAACATGATCTAGAAAGTAGAAAAGCATGGAATCAAGTTGCTGATGCCATTAGAGTTGGTAATTATGATTCTATTCATAAAGCCAAATCTGAACTAGAGGTTAACCAAAGAGAATTGAGAAAGAAAGAACATGATTTAGGTATAAAATGGTACCAAAGATGGTTTGAATTAGAAGATTTACAAGATTTACCACCAGCTGGTCAAGATGCTGATCCATTATTTGTATTAGCATCATTAGCCAATCTTTCAAGAAAGAATGTTGTTAGTGGTACACCAATCAATGATAAAGATGATAAAGCTGATGCAACTTATAAACATTGGAGATTTAAAAGAGCCAACTGGGATGCTGAAGAAGAAATCAAAATCTAGAATGATAATTAAACTATATTGATTATCGCTATGTGTATTTTTGGATGTATTTCTGTAATAACGTGTTTTTTATGAGCACTTGGATATTCTTTTGATTTAATGTGTGTGATGTGTCATTTTATTTTCGTTTGTAAATTATATTACTTTTTATTATAAACATTTATTTCATTTTATATTATTTTTAAACTTATACCTACTATATGTCATTTGTTTCTAATTTATTACCTACTATTATTATTATTATTATTATTATTTTTATTACTACTATAATATTACTATGCCTATATTTATTATAATTTACTTATTGACTGGCTGGCTACTTTTACGTTTTTACTTGAGCTTCCGTTCAATGATAGCACTCATTCATCATATAAGTCATAAAGTATTTGTGATTCGGTTATGCATTATTGCTAACTAATATTGAGTAACACTTTACGGTTACAACACAGTACTTATGACATTGTTTGAAATCGATGAAGCTTTGTATGATGAGATGCACCTGAAAAAAAAAATGAACATGATAAGTACAATGATGATAAATGCTTTCATGTAAAAGAACAGAACTTCAAAGTAAGTTATATATGCCATTAAACTGGTAACAAGCATCCAAGAAAATAATGGAAAGCACAGTTGTTGTTGTTGTTGATGATGATACCTTCTACTTTTTAGTCAAACTCTTGATTCTGATTAATTAGATCCTTCACTGGTATACTTATTAATTTTGTGTTTTGTTTATTTTCTTGTTCTATTGCTAATCTATTACCATGGTTCAACAACTTTGCCAAGTTCCGTCTCATAACAATATTTCTATTCTCTTAGCTGATTATGTGTTTGATTGAGACTATCAGGTAATATAATTACGCAAATATATGATTTGATTCTCTTAGCTTATAATTACGACAAACAGGAGCACATAGCGTATATATATATAGTTTAGATTAAAAATGTGAAAGACCTTGAAGATTAAGATCCTGAATTCATGAGTACGAGCATCGTTTATTCACTTATTTACGCTAATCATTTGATATATCTGAGTATGCTATTTTATTAGAATACGTCATGATTTATAATTTACGAGTTAAAATTCTCACTCACTCAGTACTAGGAGTAATTTTGATATCGAATTATATTTTCCAATTTTCTATTGCTTGTACAACAGTATTTTCAATAATATAAGGGTAATGTAGTTTTATCAAGGTATTTAAATTACTTGATAAGACTTTATCAATGAATAATTTAAAAGTTTTGGTTAAACTTGTCAGATTGCCATTTGCACCCACCCGAGATTCATCCCTTTCGAAAAAGTTCACAAACCGGGTAGAGATCATCGCTCCTTTAAAGGACAACTAAAATCAGAAGATAATAAATGTAACTAGCATAAAGGCAAAAAATTGTAGATGACCAAACCGCTAAGGATTATGGACAAGCTAAATAGTTTCTCACTCTAGGGCGCAAAGGTATATCACTCATCAACCAAGTTGGATTCAGTGGCTCTTTTGAAGAGTCAAAGAGGGACGTAAACTATAGAAATGATCCTACTGTGGAAGGTGTTAGTGACTCTGAAATTGTAATAAATTAAGCAAAAGGCTAAAAAATATACAATCCAATAATTTAATCAACTCTATGAAAGAAATGAATTAAAGCAAAGAGGAAAGTATTAGTGTAAACACATACTGAAGTACGTCGACAAAGAAAGGAAAAAGTTATAAATTTACAAAGTAAGAGGAATTTCCTCTCCTTTTATACTTAAAATCTCCTCTAGCCGCTGCGAAAAAATTTTCTTGAAAAAAAAAACTGTAAACTTAGGGCAAAAAGCCGTAAGGGCTTTCAGATGAGGGCATGAATCAATCATTAGTTTTTAAGTAGGGCGTCCCGATTAGATTTTTTTCAAAAAAGTAAATTTTACGTGAAAAATCTGGCAGTCACAATTTTCCCACACAGACAATGATTTCGCAAATAATCCCAACACCATACTCCTTTTTGCACTCCCAAACAAAAATTTCTTGAATTTTCAACCACTTCGAACCATATACAACCAGTATTAAGAAACCTATACACAAAATATAAAATGGCTGAATCTCACAGATGTATGTTGAAATCAATAGACTTATGAATCAGAAGACTAGAAATCAAGAGATATGTGGTAAAAGACTAGAATGAAAGACGTAGTTTTGACATTTTGTTTCAATGAATTGCAATATTTTGATGTTGATGATGAATAATTAAATTCAAAAGAATTGATAAATCAGTCATCGCTCTTGTGTTAATAAATGGAGAAAAGAGGTTAACATAATAAAGTAATCTATAATATGAAGTGATGATATGAATTTCGTTGAATTCACTGATTTAATTAACTCCAGAATAAGTCAATTTGAAGATGTAAACAAATACCAATTATTGAATCATTGAATTTTAATTTTGATTATATCAAGCATTGTCAATATTTGCAATCACTCAAGATGAAAAAAGAAACTACACCATCATAACTTGAAGAGCTTTCAAAGTTTTTGTTTTGATTCATAGTCATACTCTAAAATAAATTTCGCAAAACAAATTTACTAACATTAATTTCATATTTATTATAGTATACGTTAAAGGTAAACACATTCAATACCAAAGAAGTAAGAGTGTCAATAACCCAAACGTCTCTTTAGTCAAGATTGAAGGTGTTACTGCTCCAGAAGATGCTAAGTTCTACTTAGGTAAGAGAATTGCTTACGTTTACAGAGCTTCAAAGGAAGTCAGAGGTTCAAAGATCAGAGTTATCTGGGGTAAGGTTACCAGAACTCATGGTAACTCTGGTTTAGTCAGAGCCAACTTCAAGTCAAACTTACCAGCTAAGACTTTCGGTGCTTCAGTCCGTATCTTCTTATATCCATCAAACATCTAAGTTCATAACTACAAATTGTTAATCTTATCATAATTACATTTACAAATATAAAATAATTAATAATTACTATTTAATGACAAATATATTTTTTGGGTCTAGTTTTACGAAGTGTTTATTCACATTTTAGGTCGTAATATTTTCCGTACCTTTTCTCTATCAGTCATATTACAAATTGTGTGAAACTATTAATTGATATAAGATATCTTCTGGTATTATATACAACAATAATAGTGGCGATAAATAACTGATCAGTATAATACAACTAAATAAGAAACGATATTGTTAAAGAAATTGTCATTAATTAATTGAAATACATAATTTATAAAATATTTACCGATTTTTCAACTCTATTATTCCTGAAAGTCTCTGTAGTTAGCTTTTGAACATGTTCCTGGTAAGCAAAAAAAGCATACAATAATTAATCATAGTCCAATAGATGGTCATACACGCATACTTCTTCTTTTGAAGAAATCCATGACTTTCTTAGCGGTAGATGGTTCTTTCGCAGGTTTTGGCGTTTCAAAACTAACATATCCTGGAATTGAGGATTTTCTTTTGGTATTGTCGATATTCTTTTGTGCAGTCTTAACTCTTTCAACCCGCTTGTCAACCATCATATTGGCTTCATTAGATGGCTCTAAGACTTTCTTCTTCGCTAGGCCATTAACCGTATGCTTATTATTAGTGTTGGAACTGACTCTATTAGAGACAATTGTTTGTGAATTTTCATTATTATTATTAGAAGTATGTGAAAGATTATGCAATGATGGTAATGAAGTATTCGATTCATTTTCGTTATTTGATCCATAGAATCCCAAAAAACTGAATCTTTTATTCTTATTTGAGTTACTCTGTTGTGAAACTGATACCTTTGATGATTTAGAATGTTTCGAAATCACAGATGAATCAGATGTCTTTCTTGATTCTGGTTTTGAGTATGCTGGTTTTGGAACTGTTATTGACTGAGTATTGACAGGTCCGTTGTGTATATTAATTGCTTCTGTGCTTTTATCTTGTTCCTTAGCACTATCACTGACATTATTAGGAGTAGAATCAGCACTAGATGTTGGTAGAGAACTAGCCGATGTGCCAAATATCTTATCCATCATGAATTCAGCAGCGATAATTGCGCTGTATCTGTTTGTCTTTTTGTTACCTTGTGTGTTTGATGGGTCAACAGTTTCCTTTTCATTAATGGCATTATCAGTATTGTTATTATTATTATTATCAATATTGGTCTCATTGTTGTTATCATAATCATTGTTATTACTATTGAAATCTTCGCTATCGTTATTGTTTTCAATGGTCAATTTCTGCAATTTTTCAGATGCATCTTCAGGATTTCCAATAACTGCTTGATCAGTTGATTGAACATTTTTTGTTGCAGCTATAGCTGAAGATTTGAGTTTTATTATGTCACCCTCTGCTAATGACATATCAACACTTGGTTGACTAATTCTGAGCTTTGTTAATGATACAATAGATGTTGATGATTCTGATTTTATTAATGGATTTGCAAACTCATAAATTGCATTGCTGCCGTTATTGAATTTATATATATCATTGGATATACCAACAGCTGATGATGGATGGTACGAAGTAGGTCTTTGCTTTCTCTTTGATGCCTCTGGAAATCTTTGATTTGGCTGGGATGGAAATATTTTTGTTGGAATCTTTGGGACTACAAACTCTTGATCTTTCTTTGATGGGGTATCTGTTGATTGAACCGCAGATGTTAGATTGCTCTCAATTGGTTTCTTGAAAGGAGATGTAGCCGGACTTTGTTCAACAATGGTAGAGCTAATCAATGAATCGGTAGTACCAGATAGTGAGGAGACACCGTTATATGTGGTTGATCTTGGTATATGTTTTTTACCATTTGTAGTACTATTAAAGTTGTCAGTTGAATGATGTCTAAAATCATCAGCGTCAACAACTGCTTGTAGTGCCATAGTAGCTGAGCTGAATGACTGAATTGAATCTGATCTTGTATGATTTGTTCTTGGACTAAATCTCAACTGTTCATTAATTGAGGTTGATGAAGCAGAAGAAGGTAATGCTATAACATGATTTGATGATGTTTGAGGAGGTAATGGCATGGAAAACATATGATTAGAATTGGAAGCAGCGGTTGATGATGTGCTATCAATCAATGAATATCTTCTGACATCCTTGTTCACTTGAGATCTAATTTTAGCAACATTGCTCGATCTTTCAAACGATTGTTTGGTACCACCTGCAGATTCAGCCTTACTAGAGTGTGTTACAGATGATTTAGATAATGATCTATCCCATTCATCTGGAGTGACAGATAAGAATGGAGCATGAGGGGCCAGCCATTGATGACCTCTTATATCCTTCAAAGAAATTCTGTACTTTGGATTCGAAACCAAAATTCTTCTTAATAGATCTCTAGGCATAGCTTCAATATATTCAGGGAATGTTAGTCTTGTTGTTGTGATGTAATGATATAATCTCGTAATATTATCGCCATCTGGATTTTGTGGATCATCATCAAAAGGCAAATAACCAGCCAGCATGGCATACAGAATGACACCGCAAGACCAAATGTCAACCTTTCTTGGTTCATATGGATCAGTAGATATAACTAATTCTGGAGCTGCATAGCATGGGGAGCCGCATGATGTTTTCATTAATTCATGTCCTGGACCAAAACTATTAACAAACCCAAAATCAGTAATTATAATGTTTTTATGTTTATCCAATAATATGTTTTCTAATTTCAAATCTCTATGAACAATTCCCTTAGAATGCATGTAATGAACTCCACTTACTAGTTGAGCAAAGAGACGACAAGCTAGTGAATCCTTTAGATATCTATTTTGTAAGATGTAGTTAAAAAGTTCACCGCCAGATGCGTAATCTAACACGATACCAATATATTTATCATTTTGCAATACCTCTTCCAAAGCTACAATGTTTGGATGGCATAATTTCTTCAATGCATTAATTTCACGGTGAACTTTACTCTCCTTATCGCTTCCTTTTGGAATTGAATCTCTTTTAATGAATTTTATAGCGACTTGAGAAGGTTGAGTTCCATCTTTTTTCCAACCCAATTTAACTTTACCAAATTCACCTTCTCCTAGAGTGGAGCCTAGTATGTAAGAACCAAATCTGATTTCTTTTGTTGGTTTTTTAAAACTTTGGCGTCTTGACTGTCTATTTGTATCTTGTGTTGAGCTCATTGCCTCGGAATATGTTTGATGAGATCGTTAAAGCTGTAGCCCTAGATAATAAGGAAGTTTAAAGGTTTAATATATGTAAAGGAGTGAAAAAAATGAATTAGTCTTACTATGATTAGTGATATCAATAATAGGAAGCTAAGCTTTAGTAACAACTGCTAAATGAATTATAAGTCTCAATTTTGTTTAGAATGGTAAACTTCTCTTTTAAAGATCTGAGTATGAACTGTTAGCGTTTGGAATGTCAGCCAAAAAAAAAAAAAAAAATCAGAGTGTTTAAAAGTACGCTTATGAGTGGAATGAAATGCGTTTAAAGTATATAAGACTTAACTCTTTGGAATGATTGAATATATTATAAGACCTTATCGAATAATGAGCTTCAAATGATAGCTTATATGAATGGAATTTGACAGTTCCTTTACCAATCTTATTTAGCAAGTCGCGAATAAAGTTTGCCCTTATAATTTTGAAATCAATTTGAATCCAATCTGATACAAGACAGAATTAGATGCTAAAAGCAAGATTGAAGCAGGTAGCTATGGATGAACTATGTGTATGATATATACAAGCAGCAGCAGCAGCAAATATCAACTATTGTACAATACTAGATAAATGGTATTAAGCAGAATGAAGA